>CAKALG010028502.1:0-25850 GCA_916700815.1 Helicolenus hilgendorfi | reverse complement strand
GACTGTGCCAAGCAGCATCCAGACACACACACACACACACACACACACACACACACACTGACCTGCTGCTGCCACTGTGGCCTGTTTGGAAGCACCCCATGTCAGAAGCAGGGCTGGACTGGGACAAAAAATCAGCACTGGCATTTTGGCCCCATCACCAGTTATTTGTGCTGTGTGTACCACGTTTTGTTGAAGGCTCTGTTAAAGGAAATCCCTTCAAATGTTTTGCATGTTTTGCATACTCGCCAATCTTGAGACCTTAAAAATAAGGAGGATTTCAAAACCATTAAAAAATGAGAGTTTCAGTGACTTTGTTTCCTGAATTCTTGTGACTTTAAAGGTTCCATATTATAAAAAGAAGTGTGATTTTCATGTTTTTTTATTATAAAGCAGGCTTAAATCCTATATAAATACTGTGAAAGTATCGAAACACTCAATCCACAGGGAAATTCACACAGCCCGTATTCAGAAACTCTGCATTTGAAACAAGCCGTCAGGATTTCTGCCCATTCGTGATGTCACAAATATACAATATTTAGACCCTTGACACAATTTTAAACGTAAACATTCTAAATGTGTCCCAGTTTATTCCTGGTTGCAGTGTGTATGTGAATGACATCAGCTGACGTAAACATGGATCCAAGCTGTTGACTAGCAATGTTAATGCAATTCTGTTGCAATTCCGTCAAAATGCGCTAAAACTGAGCATTTCAGACAGAGGGTAAATACAGGCATATTCAGGTCGACAGTATGAGGAAAATAAAGGTTTTTTTGAACACTAAAGCATGTAAACATGTTCTAATAGAATCACAAAATACAAGTATGAACCTGAAAATGAGCATGATATGGGACCCTTAAAACAATGAAAATAACACAACAATAAGTACACTGCAACAGCATTTTTATGTTAAACTTTTAATTTTACCTTTAATAATTTGTCCCTATGGCATAAACTTTGCACGTGAATATGTAGCATAAGCTAATGTCCATCAGTTATAATTCATTTTTTTGCCCTTGCTGTCCCTTTTTTAGGATTATACATGCTCTACAGTGCCAGAAACAGGTTTAAAAAAAAGTTAATTTGATATAAATTGGGAGAAATACAAATTGTGACCCAGAGAGGAGACCAGGAGAGGGCGATGAAAAATCGCACAGAGCGATTGGGCCAGCCCAGTGTCAATTAAGGAACCTGTTTTATGGGCCAAAAAAATTTAAAAAAAGAAATACGTCGGCCCAAAAGGACGTTGGCCCACCAGGAAAACGTCCGGTATACCAGATGGCTAGTGCAGCCCTGGTCAGAAGTTAAAAACACACCACCCATGCCTGCTGTGATTGACTCTTCAGAGTCGGGATGTGATTTCAGGGTCAGAGTGGAGTTTTTATACTCTTATAGTAGAAGTCACCACTCTGCTGCTGAGTCCCTCTGAGCTTCTTGATTTCTGCCCTGTGTGTGTGTATCCACCCCAGCTGTCTAAGTTAGGGGGAGGGATACGCTGCCTGGAACAATAGGCGCCATTTGTCCTGCTAAAAGGTGACAGGAAGCATTGATTTCAGCCCGTTGCAAGGCGTGTAAGCCACCCCTGAATTGGCTAATGGTGAACATTTCCCCTCTAACGGAGATTGGAAATTTTTTTTGGGTAATTGTGATTCACAGGAGTTGCATCAGGATGCAGGAGCAAACTTTTGAAAAGCCCCGTCGATTTTATCGAGCCGTTCATTAAATAAAGCAATAAAGCCCTGCATGTTCAATAGGCGGTTGTTTGCAAGGTGCAACATAAACAGCTTACATCTATACAAAAGGCTGCTATATTAAAAGATAGTAGGAAACAAACAAAAAATAAAGTTCCTGATGATTTAGTCCAATCAAAGCTAGTCTAACAAACAAGTTACTTAGAGAGCAGCTGAGGTGAAATCTAATTCTAATTGTTGTTTTTATCGCCAAAAACAGGCAAAATGTTATCATTGTAAAATGAAAGCATAAAACATGACGTGATTTCCAATGTTTTTCCTTACTTTTCTATCATTGAGTGAACTGATGACCCCCGACTAAGGGACATATTTTATGGATGTTTCATATTATATTCAATGCATAGCAATAACAGTACAGAACAACTGATAAACTGTACATTTAACCCAAATAGTGAACGCAATAACTGCAGGAAGTAAAAACAAGTGATTTGGATGCATTTTGAGCAGCATCAGAGATGAGTTTTCTTGTTATTTGTAGCAGCTTTTAATACAATTCTCTGTCTGTATTATGTATGTTTTATTTTTAACAATCATATCTACTTAATAGGCTTCTTTTTGGACATATTGAGTGCTTTCTTCTCCCTGATACTTGGCCATAGATCTATCAGCTCTTTGGTTGTTTTAACTGCATACTTTTCTAATGCAGGAGGAGGCTGTCTAGCAGAGAGGGAAGGCTCTAATATAGCTTGTGTTGAGGTCTTTACCATGCCCTTATCCTGTTTATATCTTAAAGGTGCAGTGTGTACGATTTGGCGGCATCTAGTGGTGTGGTTGCAGATTGCAACCAACAGAGCACCCCCTCTGGCCACTCCTCCCTTTGCAAAAAAAACGCTGGTCGCCTCGCTCAGAGGCCATCCTTACCATAATAACACTACTTTAGGAGCAATGGAAGTCCGACGGTGGTTTTGCACTCTGCAGCTCACATTACCACAGTTCATAAGTGTTGGGGAACTACGGTGTCCTCCAGGTAACCTAAAAACGTGAAAGCCTCTCTCTAGAGCCAGTGTTTGGTTTGTCCTTTTTGGGCTACTGTAGAAACATGGCGGAGCAACATGGCGGACTCCATGGAGAGGACCCGCTCCCTATGTAGATATAAACGGCCCATTCTGAGCTAACGAAAACACAACGATTCTTAGTTTCAGGTGATTATACTCTAATGAAAACATAGTTATGAATATTATATTCCATGTCTACTAAAAGATCCCCTGAAAGTTACATACTGGCCCTTTAAATAAGAATTCAAACTTTAAAAATAACAATTAAATTAGTTTTCTTTACAAAAATGAGTGAAATGCTGAGATTTAGGTCAACTTCATATTTTTTTAAAATGTTGTTTTACTCCCCTTTAAAATCAAGAAGGCCTCGCGACCTCTGTTGGAGGTCGGGACCCCCAGGTTTGGAACCAGCAACGTAGAAGATGGAGTAGTTTAGATCTTTGTACGAAACAGCCAATTTTAAATGCAACAGTTTGCTGCTCTCGCTGACAGGACTTCCTGAATTGTCGCCTATTAAGTAGCTTAAAATAGCTCCCATTCACCAATTTGTCTCAGGCCACTTGAGCTTGTCACACTCAGCTGGAAGAACTACAGGTAATCTTGAGAGGGATTTCTTGTATGGTCAGTACAGCCTATCAAAATGTGATGCATGTTTCACCTAAAGATGTGAAAAACATTACTTAATTCTCATTACTTTTATCATTTTCTACAGAATAGTTGACCTTCATGCTGTAAAATGTTCCCGATAGTGTTCCACTAGGGTGTTTTGAGCAGGGATCGCCCTGTCTGACCTGCGATCACAGCGTTGTGACACCTTCTCTCTCAAAACGATGATGTGACGTCTGTGACAGACACACTGATCCAAATATAGATGAGGAGTTGTCCTTATCACAACTGGGTCAAGGAGACTGAAATGTTTTTAAAAATGATACGCAAAGTGATGTTCAACAGTGCAGACTCAGTGTGATAAGATTTTACCCAACATGCTTTGCTGCCAGGGGCGTGCTGGTGCGGCGGTTAACACTGTCACACCACAGCAAGACGTACGCGGGTTTGATTATCTGTATTTGACCCATGTTGACTTCTCCTGCCAACAGTGGTGGATTAGACACCAAAATGATTTAGAGGAGGATGTTACGAATCACTTTACTTATTTAAGACTACACTGATTCATATTCCTATATTAACATTGGAAAAAATAAAGGGGTGGCTCGTAGTAATAAACTAAAGCATGATTACACAAGTCAAAGCACTTGTTAAAGACAGGGTAAGATTATCGTCTTGATAAAAATGTAAAATATCAACGTGGTAACCCGAGACACTCTTTAATTTAACATAAACCACAGTCTTTCCCCAACATTAACCACAATGTGTTCGTAGCCTAAACCTGATCACACACAGGATGCTGGATATGAAAGTCATTTTGAGGAGATAACTGATCTCATCCCAAGTGAATCCCTGTCTATATTTCTCAAAGCACGCTGGGTGATAGCATCCCAATGGAACTTCCTTTCTGTCAGTGTCCATGGCTTATTACATTTCAGTATATTTCATAAAAGCCCATACTGTCTATTAGTCTAGGTCGTTGGCCAGATGGCGGTCGTGAAGATGAATGGACTGTACAGGGTAGCATCAGTTTTGTTAGTTAGGCACATGGACTAATGAGGCTGCATGATTTTGTGAGTTAAATCTGAATATCAACTTTTTGTTTAAAGGCACAGTGTGTAGGATTTGGCAGCATCTAGTGTTGCGGTTGCAGATTGCAACCAACTGAGTACCTCTCCGCTCACTCCTCTTTTTCCGAAACCGTGGTAATGCCGTTCGCCTCGCTCTGAAGCCATCCTTACCATAATCACTAACACTACTTTAGGAGCAATGGAAGTCAGGCGGCAGCTGGTGGCACCACATTTTACACTCTGTGGCTCATGTTACCACAGGTGTGTCGGAGAACTACGGTGGCTTTCAGGTAACGTAAAAACATGAAAGGCTCACTCTAAAGCCAGTGTTTGGTTTGTCCGTTCTGGAGATATGAAGGGCTCATTCTAAGCTAACAAAAACACAACGATTCTTTGTTTTCAGGTGATTATACTCTAATAAAAGTATGAATATTATATTCCATTTTTGCCAATAAATTCCCAGAAATGTTACACACTGTTCCTTTAAGACCCAAGTTTCAATTACACAAATATTCTTGCAATTCTTCACTAATTACTTTTCTTCACCTGGGATTACATTTGCCACATGGAACCAAAATCTCTCATTGAGAATTACAAAACACACCGTCGATCCTTACATAAAAACAGCACAATGTGATCTTTGAAAGTGAAGGCAGGGAGATGTGTCTGTGTTTTCATTTACAGTTCCCACCTGGTTTATGAATGAACAACCGGCGGGCTCCAGAGACCAGCCCACATCCTCCGCAACCAACCCAACCAACCGCTGGCTGACTTCCAGTCCAAATGTGTTCACAGTGCACACTTTCCTCTGCCGTTGGACAGAGAGCTCATGCTGCTCGCTGCTGTGTCCTAAAATATGGAGAGAGATAGTGTTGGACTCACGCATCCCCAGGGGTCTACTTACTACGATGTCCAAGAGCTGCGCTGGCATATTTTGCTCCACTTTCTTTCGCTGAAACGTGAAAAGGTGACTTAAATTATAGCTGCAGATAACAGCTTTTGTGCTTTCACTTTACCAAGCGCCCCTTAGGTTCATGTGTGTCCCTCCCTGAACATATTGGGGCGGTGTTGTGTTATGGGATTGTGTGCGACCCTTGGTGACAGCACTGCAGACTGAGCAGGAGTCTGGTCAACAAATAGGATTGGGGAGAATCAGCAGGGCAATAAGGAGGAGGAGGAAGAGGAGGAGGACAGGGCTCGGCAAACAGGAGACAACTATTGCACTCCATTTGACAAAAAGACATGAGGGGAATGTGATAAACCCCATTGATTCTCATTATAGCAGGAGAGGCAGACAGAGAGAGAACAGACATACCTAGACAGGTTGCGGTGAAGCCTCCTGACGATTTCCTCCCCTTGTTTTTTTTCTTTCCTTCCGACTTTTTTTGAGCAGCACCAGCAGAAAGCTGGCTGCCGGCACCCTATGCTGCTCTGCTTTTGGGGGGAGCGCAGAGCCAATCAATGTGTGCTCACAAAGGGGGAAGAGCATTCAGAAAGCCAACTGTTCCCTCAGGCCACGGGCAATGAAGAAGTGGGAGAGACAGTGCAGAGAGAGAAGGAAGCGAGGGGGTTGACAACATGTTTCCTTTGCTACGATATACTGAGAGGAATAACATGATCACTGGCAGCACTGACATGCAGCAAATATCATCCTGACTGGTTCACCAACAGGCACAAATAGGATAATGCTTGTTTAACAGATGCTGATAGTGATTAATTTCACTAGCAATTAATCAATTAATTATGTTTTGATGAATAGATTAGTACTTCAGCCAACAGAATCCAAAAATATAGTGAAAAATACCAAGATTTCAAACAAATGTATAAGAAAATCAGCAGAATGGTTTCTGTCCTATAAGTTGAACATTTAACAAAACATTTGCTTGATTTTCTGCCGGTCTTCTAATCAATTAAAGGGGACCTCCAGTGATTTAGGCTTGCTCTTCCATAAAGTCGGGGTATTAATAATTGTTTAAAGGTGCAGTGTAGGATCTGGCGGCATCTAGCGGTGAGGTTGCAGATTGCAACCAACTGAAACTTCTCCCATGTGCCAAGCGTGCAGGAGAAGTACAGTGGGGGACGCGAAAACATAAAAACGTGAATGGTCCTATCTAGAGCCAGTGTTTGGTTTGTCCGTTCTGGGCTACTGTAGAAACATGGCGGAGCAACATGGCAGACTCCATGAAGAGGACCCGCTCCCTATGTAGATATAAACGACTCATTCTAAGGTAACGAAAACACAACGATTCTTAATTTCAGATGATTATACACTAAAGAAAACATACTTATTAATATTGTATTCCATTTCAGCCAATAGATTTTATTCTAACGTCTTTATCTATTCCTTTGTTATTATACTGTTATATTGTTTGACTTGCACCAACATAACCAAAGCAAATTCCTAGTGTAAATCTCTTACACCTGGCAATAAACACAATTCTGATTCTGATTCTGATTCTGAATTCTGATTCTGATTCTGAGATCCGCCCTAAATAATACACACTGTTCCTTTAATTATTTTTTGCCTATAGACCAACTGATTAATCAACTATCATTTCAACTCATATTCAAATATTCAAAAACAGTGAAATACAATTAAGTATAAAACTGAGAAAAGCAACATAATGTTTGGCAATTTTGTTTGAGAAATTGCTTAAATTATTAACTAAATTATTCAATAAAATGAACGTTTTTGGCTATCTTTCCGTCATCAGGTTGTTGTCTGAGGCTGTTTCTGGTGTCCTTATATGTTGTCCATTGATCAGTCATGTGACCCGTAGATATATAGAAAACATTATCATCATCATCCTTTAAAAAGAAATACCATATTTACTCTTGGTGGATACACAACATTGCAAGAGAATATAAAGGCATGTAATAAGACAACCAAACTTTTCAGTGTATTCTTTAGCAAATCTTTCATTTTAACCCATCAATAGGTAAAAAGGTTCAATATCCATTTTTAAACACAGTATACTCAAATCACCTTATTTTATTTTTCATGACTGATCAATTATTTGTTTAACCTTGTACTCAAACAGTGTTTTTTCATTTATTTACAGGTGCCGTTCAATTATTTGTTGTCTTTATGGCACAGCGCTGCGCTGTCGGATCATACCTGTATGTGTGGGTTATAGATGTTTTGTCATGCACTGGGAATTATGTATAATTTGCGTCAAACAATCTCTGCGTGGCAGATTGAGCTCACAGTGGGTGTTCCACTTAATAAAATCACTTAGTGTAACAATTCCCACCTTGACACCCCCTCTGTTCCCTCTCAGAGGAAAAGGTGTAGCTATATTGCAGGAAGACTATTTTTTGTTTTCCTTTTATGTATTACCTGACAGGAGGTTAACTAGCTATTTTCCAGCCCCATTATTCTCCTGTAACTCCGGGGCAGAGTGAAAAGTCAATTATAGTCAAAGCATACTGTGTTTGTCAGAATGCCGCGCTTGTGATCTCCGAATCATTCTCTACTAAGTGTGAGTGTTTAATTATTAGCAAGACATTATAGGGTTTAATGAGATACCACAGTAAATTGCATTACAGTTTCATAATAAAAAAAAAAAAGTGTCTCACTAAGATGGCAGTTCCTCAACGATATCAGTCCGTCCAGCGCCGTGACATTTAAGTAAGATGCTCTCCTTCTCTTTATCGTGGCGGATGGGTTCCAGCTCCTCAACTGGGAAATGTCACATGTTTTTAAGGTCAGGTTGAATCTCTTCAGTTGTTTTTCATCAAAGGAGCTTAGCTCAGTGATTCCCTCTTGTGATAATTTACTTCTACGACATGATATCAACATACATGATCTGAGATAGCGAAGATCTACAGTGTGATTCACAAGTAGAACCTTGTGATATATCATCAGGCTTCCCTGGATTGCAGATTCTCTGTCTATCTGCTTTCTTCTCAACATGGTCAACATCCACCGTCAGTTAGTGATTTCTAACTCTCACCAAACCCCCATAGAGCAGGTCTTGCTTGTAAAGCAGAGTAATATCTGCCCCTTTCCTGAAGATGCAACATGTTGCTTTATTGCTATTGCACTTTATTGTTGCTTTACTCCTCTACAATGGATGTCTCTTGTGCTATTGTTGGTGCAGAAAGAAGCAATGAACTGACACTAAAAGTGTTTTCCTTTGATGTTAATAGCACTGAAACTGACGGATGTTAGCATCAGTTTGTCCAGTTATTCACAGAAACAAGAGACATATAACAACAAAGTAGGAAAATGGATATGATGATGTCGACCATGTTATAGGAGTGCAATGTTAAAGGGACAGTGTGTAGGATTTGGTGGCATCTGGTGGTGTGGTTGCAGATTGCAACCAACTGAGTACCCCTCCGCTCACTCCTCCCTTTCCAAGACTGCGGTAACGTGAGCCGCCGAGTGCAAAACTGTGGTAACGGCGTTCGCCTCGCTCAAAGGCCGTCCTTACCATAATAACACTACTTTAGGAGCAACGAAAGCCAGGCGGCGGCGGCTGGCGGTATCACGGTTTTGCACTATGCGGCTCACGTTACTGCAGTTTTACAAACGTGTCGGAGAACTACAGCTTCCTTCAGGTAACGTAAAAATGTGTGTTCGGTTTGTTCGTTCTGGGCTACTGTAAAAACATGGCAGAGCAACATGGCGGACTCCATGAAAAGGACCCGCTACCAGATATGACGGGCTCATTCTAAGCTAACAAAAACACAACGATTCAGGTGATTATACACTAATGAAAACATAGATTTTATATTCCATTTCTGCCAATAGATCCCCCGAAATGCTACACACTGTTCCTTTAAATTGGTTTTAATTAATACAGAGGATGTGATGCGTAGGTATGGAGGCTTTGGGGTTGTTTAAAGGCACCTTTGAGAGAGCTGGGCTGAGAAATTAAAGTAATAGCTGTCGTAATAGCTGGTGATTAGTAAAGTAATGCAATACATCTTTGAGTGAGTCATATGCAATAAGTAAGTAATTGATTACAGTTTACAAATGCTTGCCCAACACTGTGTGCTGTAGATCATTTAGAAATGAACAATTTTAATGTATTTTAATGTAAATCCCAGAAAGGCCCCACAAAATAATCCCAAAGATCTGACCTTGTGTTGGCAGCGATAACCCTGATTCTATTTATTCCCCTTTAACTGAACATTATGTAACAACAAGAGCAAATATAAACGTAACCAAACCATTTGACCTTTTGATGCCCCTTCCTGTGTAATGCTTCCTATTGAACTATTCCTAGAATCAGTCATTGCCATATTAGACAACGGGGTGTTAATAATAGGAAAGGTGCAGCAACTTGTGAAGCCCCATGGAGGGCAGCAGTAGTACCTGCTGACACACACATGCAAACACACACACACACACTCACACATTTGTACGGACACCCTCATGACAACATCTACTTCTGCTGCTTCACAGCGGCCCTCATCCACCAGTCTGTTTGGCAGGGGTTGCCGGGCAACAGGCTGCGTAAACACGGCACCTGACATGTCGAAAGAGAGAGCAACCAGGCGCTCAGGCACTTGTCTGCATAGCTCTGTCGACTCCACTAAAAACATGCACTCATCATGCAGAAAATAAAAGCACACTCTTACATGTGTACACAATAGTTTATCCTCTTGGAAATATTAGCATATTTCTGAGTTGCCATACTTTTATGGTGATTTTTAGGCATTTTTTGGGGTCTTATTGGAGATGCCATCTGTTAATAAGCATTTAAGTCAGCATAGAGCAGATAAATAAAAGAACAGCGTCTCACAATAAATGGGTGTTTGAATGCAGGGAGTTTATCAGGAGAGCATCTGAATCATAATTTGATTACATCTGCGAGAAAAAAATAAACAAACAGGAAACATTTTCACTGCTGCAAAAGAATACTTGTTATGAATTCAATATTACAGATTATGACTGTCAAGACTATCAGTATTTTTTTTTTTTAAAAGTACATATACAGTATAATAATGTGCAGTTTAGATAGAATGTGTATTTAAGGCATTATCCATACTAGTGCTTTCAGTGAGTGGTTCACCGCTGTATTTCCTCCACTGTTTTGATCAGGTCAAATGCTTTCAGCATCAAGGTCAAGGGCGGCTCTATTATAATGTAAACAGTACAAGATGGAGGAGCAAAATGCAGTTGTATAGCCCCCACATTGTTGCTATATACTGTATTTCAGATAAGGGTAAGACATGTACTGTGGCAATAAAAGATGCAGGTTTGAAAATCCCCCCCAAGAAAATGCAATAAAAAACAATCGGATAAAGAATACAAACTATGCCTGCTGTGTTGTGCAGTAGTGTCATATTACAACATCATGTAAATATTGTGTTGTTCTGCACTGACTGAACATGAAAAAAGGAGTTCTCCAACATCATGCTGGTGAGAGATATTGCACTGTATAACAGAGATCCGTGTTTATTCGTGATTTCAAAGAGGCAACAAGGGAAATAAATATCCAGATAGTTCAGTGTTTGCAGTGCAACGTGGAGAGCAGAGGTGCAATAGTTGAAGTTGAAAAGATGTTTGAGTCTCAGACCTTATTTGTGTTGTTGAGAAGGAGTTCAAATGGAGTTTAGGAGTCTCCCGGCCTGAGGGGAAGAAGCTCAACAGCAGCAGATACTGAACAATATGTAGGCTGGTCCTCTCGCTGATGTCACTGACTGATGATGCTCTCGCAACCCTGGGTCTTCCATGTGCCGTGCCAGGTTGTCATGAGGCTAGTTAGGATACTTTTGATTGAGAAGCTTATGAGAACTTGAAGAGGGAATAGGGTTTACTTAAGGCTTTGTACAGTCATTATGTGTGGGATGGGATTTCTATGTGATTTTAGCATATTTTAAAGGTGCGGTGTGTTGGATTTGGCAAAATCTAATGGTGAGGTTGCAGATTGCAACCAGCCGAAACTCCTCCCGTGTGACAAGCGTGTAGGAGAACTATGGTGGCCGACGTGGAAATGGGAAAGTCCCTATATAGAGCCAGTGTTTGGTTTGTCCGTTCTGGGCTACCATAGAAACATGGCAGCAGGCTCCGTGAAGAGGACCTGCTCCTTATGTAGATACAACTGATCAAACTGATCAAATTCAGGTTATAATAAATGGGCCCATAGATACATAAATTTATGTACAGTTATGTTTTTAGACATGTCTGCTACTGAAGGGTAATGCCGGACCCTTCGTTTTGAACAAAATGAGCATTATGCAATAATCAAATATTTGTTATAGGTCCACAGTAGTCGGAGATCCTAGTTCCTTGTTTCCGTTTCAGGAAGTTGGCAACCCTACCGTGGTCGGTACCTTCATTGTGTGTTTGATTTTTGTGTCACTGTGGGCAATTCAATTCAAGGAGAGGCCTTCACATTGATCTGTTTCCTACAAAGGACATGAGTTCAGAAACAAGATGGATTTTATATATCTATTATTTGATGTGACTCCCCCTCTTTAAGAGGATATAGATTTTCTGCCACTGATTCGAGGAGTTAGGTAGGGCTGAAGATCCGTGCCTCTAAAGGTTGCACCCAGTGGATTTTCTTTGCTCGCTTTAGGATCACAGACTAAAAGGTTGCACTGTACTGTATAAACTTTAAGCTGACATTTATCTTCGTGGTAGCACCGAAATCCTGTTTTCCAACACTAAAACATTGTGCTAATGATTTGTTTCGTCTTAGGTGAGCGAATATAGCAGCAGGAAAATCTCTCAAATATTCAGCAGGATTTGTCTTCTATGTTTTCCATTACAGCCTGATCAAATTGGATGAGTCCACCATCCCATCTCCACAATATATTCTGCAGCCACAATGTGGACAGCATGCAGCGTTAGCACCATTAGTGCGCTAGACTGTCCACAAATCATCTCCTTAGTCCTTCCATCTGACTCCCTGCATTTGGCCGGCGCTGATAAGGCCCCGCCAAAATGACCGGGGGGTCACAATTTCACCACTGAAGTCGACGGCAGAGATAGACCACTATGTCCATCAAAGTGTAACTTCAGGCTGTCTCTGCAGTGTTGTCATTTCCCAGGCAGTGGGATGCTTTGAATTAATCTGAAAAACATGGAGTGAGAGATAGCTCCGGCAGTTGTGAGGGCTGAAACTCTTCTTGGCCTCTATTTCTGACACATTGTCAAAACATTCATGAGGTCTAAATGCAGTTTTTTTTTTTATTATAGAGAATTTCACATCTCAGTAGAGTGACAGTAGTGATTATTCTGTTTTGACAGAGATTACCTGCAGATTAGTCTGACTCAGCGGATGTAGACTTTGGGTATAACGCTAACTCCTGACTAAATGTCATGAATATCTTCATTTTATATGTGAATAACTGATGCAATGTCTGGTAGATGCTATAGCCATTTATGTTTGAGAGTATGAAATACTGTATGTCTGCACATTTCTAGAATATTGCCAATTTTGTGTTTAGTTTTTAATGTTATTTAAAGGTGCAGTGTGTAGGATTTGGCGGTATCTAGCGGTGAGGTTGCAGATTGCAACCAACTTAAACTTCTCCTGTGTGTCAAGCGTGTAGGAGGCCGATGCAAAAACGTGAAACTGCGAATTGCCATATCTAGAGCCAGTGTTTGGTTTGTCAGTTCTGGGCTACTGTAGAAGCATGGCGGCCGGCTCTAAGAGGACCCGCTCCGTGTGTAGATATAAATGGCTCATTCTTAGCTAACAAAAACACAATGATTCTTATTTTCAGGTGATTATACCCTAAAGAAAATATAGTTATTAATATTATATTCCATTTAGGTTTTCAAAACCTAAACAAGCTGTTTTGTTTGTGTTTAAAATGTAACGTTTCATTCCATTTTACAACATGTTAGAACGTGTTGCTTTTAAGTTTCGCTTCCTCTATCACAACGTAGTAGGTGTAATAGGCCCCTATTGACCCACATCTATGAGGCTTATAACAACTGGTAAGGCACATTCAATGGGCTTATAACAGTCAAATCAGGTGTATTAATTGCAAACTCTCTCAACAGTGCTGACGTTTGATGTGACGGCGAGCAAGAGAATCTAAAATGCAGGAAGCTACTTGTGAAAATGTAGAACTATTCCTTAAATGAAGGAATTATACTGTAATGTACAGTTATGTTTAGTCTCAGGAAGTCTTGCAGTGATTTGCCTTCCCAGAGTTGAAGATAATATGTTAATGCTGCAGTACGTAATACAGTTTTCTGTTTAAGCACTTAATCACTTCCTCTTAATAAGGGATTATATGTATTTGGTAACAATTCCACCTCAAACATCGTTCTCCAAATCTCATGATTACTTTAACATTAAAAATGACATAGTATGTATTAAATGATTTACTTACTTCCAATAGTACAGCATACTAAGTTATTGTTAAGATGAGCACAATTTCAAAGAACAAATTATAACACCATTACAGCATCTGGCATGAAAGGGTTGCAGTGATTTTGCAGAAGTTGCACCAGTCATGAAGGACTAAACTGTAGTAGAGCTCTCTCACTGTGTGTGTGTGTGTGTGTGTGTGTGTGTGTGTGTGTGTGTTTGTGTGTGTGTTATCATAGACTCGATCTTCTGTGTATAGAATTGATTTGTAAATACATTCTTGACAATTCCTTTCAAACTCAGTGAAATAAATCCCATTCAGACCAACAAGCTGCTGGCACAGACTTCTGTTTGTCCATGACTAAACAAACAGAGGCTGGAACATTGAATTAGCCTCTGTGTGTGTGTGTGTGTGTGTGTGTTGTATGTGTGTGTGTGTGTGTGCGTGCGTGCAGCTATTACTGTCATGTGAAGAATTCAGCTGGAAGGGATCTTCTTTTATACACAGTGTCCTTCACCGAGAAGTAAAAAAAGATAATGCAATACTGAATTGATTACGAAAATAAATTATGTTAAAGGGGCAATTCACCAAAATTGCAAAAACAACAACAACTGTTTCTTCAATTAACTCTAGCGGTGTAGCCATGCAGATCGTTTTGGTTAAATTTGGCCTAATAAAATGGAGATGAATGGAACTACTTTCTACCGAGGGAATAGTCCCTGAAAACTGTGAAGTCTGTCTCCAGATGCAACTTCAGAGAGCACATGCAAATAGACAAAAAGCAAATAAAGACAACATCTCTCAAACACTTCGACAACACATGGGCAGCATTTAGAAGAAAAAAAATGCTTCAAGTAAATAAAAACATACATATACTAATCTGACAAAGGCAGAAATCCAGAGACGGGCATCTCAAAACCTGAGCAAAAAAAACAAACGCTATCCACACGGTTAGATACGACCATGGACTGTATAGAAGAAGTGGATGTAGTCACCGTGACGTCACCCATTGGTTTGTGGACTGCCGTTTTGAAGCCTTGAGTTCGGCATGTTGGCCGTCGCCATCTTGGTTTTTTGCAACCAGAAGTGAAACAAAAGAATGGAGCTAAGTTCAACCGAACGCTGAATAAAACATTTTTAGGCAACCAAAAATATTAGGACTATCTTTCATGAACTGAAAACACACTGTGAAAGGGTTAGAGTTGTAAGACGAAAACATGGACAACTCCCAGACCAGACTAGCGACCTGTCAATCACAAGTAGCCACGCCCTGAAGCATACCCTGCTTTATCATCTATTTGACTCAAAATGGGACCATAATTTACTAAATGAACATCATGTTGTATTGAAGAAGAGTTGAAACTAGCAATTGAGACCATAAACTCATGTTTACAATGTTTACTGAGGTAATAAATCAGACTTCTTTTTGCAACCAGAGGAGTCGCCCCCTGCTGGCTATTAGAAAGAAAGCTTTTAAGGCTTTTGCTTGTGTTTTATGCTACACATTGTTAGTTTTTCTTATTTTGTACGATTGTCTTATTTATTTTTGTACAAACATAACCCATAATCTATTTAATCTTCTTTGATTTGGATATCTGCGTTTTTTTGTATTGTGTCTTATCTAATCCAAGTATGTACCACATTTAATTTTATTTTAAATAAAAATTGCAACTTGAACACCTTTCTAATATATAGTATGTCGATGCACGCTTTGCTATTGCATATAGTATGCTATTGTGATTCTATTTTCATATCTATCTATCTATCTATCTATCTATCTACGCGTAGTGTCCTATGACAAACAAAAACAAACCAGTGTGCATAAAACAAAACTTACCGAGCATAAAAAACTGAGACAACAGCAGTTAATTAAAGCGATATTAGCAGAAACATTATGATGAAGTGTCTAAATAACAAGTGTGAACAGCAGAAAGCTACTCATGCTTGAGGTCCAGCAGGACACTTGACTCTACACAAGGACATCCTGAGGGCACTGCGACAACTAAACACACACACACACACACACACACACACACAGAGACACATACATGCACACACTCACGATGATGCACTGAACCTTAAGACCTTGGAGAAGCTAAACCATCCTCATTTCAGCGTTATGTCGGTGCCAACTGTCAGAGGTGCCTCTTGCTGCTCCATAATGATGATCAAGCGCGTCAATCCGCGAGGCTCTTCTCTTTTTTCCCCTCTACCGGGAGCCCTGTTTGCCAAATGATAAAAGGCTTTTTATGATCCTACTTTTCTCTTCCTATATGTATTGTTTGACATATGTTGTCCCCTATATTTCACTGACCCCTCCTTGAACCCAACACATCCATTTAATGCAGTGGATAAATGGCGGAGAGCGGGTCCCTGCTCTGGGACCTCTTGGCACTCGGCTCGGTGCTGAAAGAACACTTATCCCCGCTCACCCACATCAAATTCATTTTCTGGCATTGACGCGCGGAGCAGCACCGTGGTCAGATCATTTCGAGTCAAGGTAAACTGCCAATAGTACACGCCATGAAACAAGATGAAACATGAAATATGTTGGCACACAATGAGCGGTGAGTGTGAGTCTCCTTCGCAAATCTTCCCCTCACTTCCTCTCATTTTCTCTCACTCGCAGTCACTTGAGCTTTAGTGGCGCCATAACCCCCCCCCACACACACACACACACCCCCACCTCTCCCGAAAGGCAATTACCATGACAACAGCAGTCAGGATTTGCACCACAGTAATTAGTGCGGTTAAAAAAAAAAAAGGAGGGAATTATGCGTTTTTTGTGTGAATTGATATGACACACATCAGAGTGTAAGGTGCAGCCCTCGGGGGTGAACCTGTAGGGAGGTAAAAATCCAGTAGCACACAAAGAGAAAAGCAGAGATGTATCAGGTCAGTGTATTAAGATCTCCATTAATCACTATGATATAGTGGAACCAATGAGTAGAGCAGCCACGTCTCTGTGGAAGTGATGTCATGCTCATGTCCGTAGTAAAAAATGATGTTGGAAAAGGGGGCTGCTCCGAGTCTCAGCAGGGCTGCAAAAAAAAATCATAAAACATCATCTGATGAAGAGACTCTTTCTTCAAGTATGTAAACAGCGGCTTGTGGCCCTTGATTCCTCAGCGGGGAGAGGGAGTGGGAGGGCCATTTGTTTTCTTTTTTTCCCCCCCTTCATTCTCGTTGAAATTCCCAGCGTAGCGCATCCTGAATCTCATTGCCCCGGATAGCAGCTTGTTGGAGGTGTGTGCAGGCTCACCTCCAGCCTTGCTCAGCCCGCTGTAATAGATGTGTTTGTTGCTAAGTGGCGGTTGTAATGGGATGCTTGTTTGCCTTGCTCGGTGCACTTTCATCCTTCACTGTAGTGCTAATGCCACGCGGCAATTTGTCTCACGGCTGCGGAGCCTTTTTCTGGTGAAGAAAACAAAGAGTCGGGCGTCATCTTAACGCTCGCACATTTGAATGTACATGTGAGTATTTGTAGTCATTTGCCTCTAATTGGGTGAGCGAAACAAGCCAAATCCCTTTTCTCGTTTCATGCTGCCTTTGTGCACAAAAGGTGCAGGTTGTTCAGATGGAGAAGGGTCCCCCGTGGGCTGCAGTCCAGTACTGATACACTGCAGTGCTCCATAAATAGAGGAGAGTGAGAGATGGGCAGAGGTGGAGGGAAGGGTAAAGATAGCACCGGGTCTCATCCCACACACTCAGATTGTCGCCGGCCTCAATGAATCATCCAATCGTGGATAATCGTCATCGCCAGTCTCCAAAAAGGAAAAAAAGTCCCTGCTGCTTTCTCACAAACACTCCACGCAGTCGTTCCAAGAGGCCCCTTAATGTCGTGCACAGTTATTGCTGTTGTCAATGCATCATTTATACGTCTGGGTATCTTGGCCTCTACACAGTATGACCCCAGGTCAGCCCGTGGTGTCATGAAATATTCAGCGTCTCGCAAAAACAGAAACGGGCTTCTTTAGTTTTTGGTACGGTGGAGTGAAATCCTCTTTGTTGCAGCATCATTAAAGAGTCTTCCTGGTTTGTATTGTCAGATGCGGTCGCCATACTGGTGCAGTCACTGCAGCAGAGTGTGTGTGTGTGTGTGGAAACACTCCACGTTGCCTGTAAGTGACATTTAATTTAATTAGACATAATCATCTGGATGGTGCATTCTTGTGAGTCGCAGCCACGACCTGGATATGTGGATTTGTGCGCAGAAATCCAGAGCATTAGAGAATCTGTAACCTTGTTTGTTCAGGACATGTGCTGTTTGCTCTTCGTATAATACGTGTCCCGATCTCGGGGGAGATGTATTTAGTGTATTTGCACACGATTATCATCATGACAAAAAAAAAAAATCACATTGGAGCTCATGCAATGTCAAGGAGGCAGCGTGACAATCAAAACGTTCATTTAGCTCAGATTGTAAAGTGTAAATGCCTTCACCGTTTATCATCTAGTTCCTTTCTCACCTGTATATTTACACCAGCTCCCACTATTTCTGTATTTTCAGTCTCTTTATTTTACACGTGGTGGCTTGAAACAAAGCCAATGACGAGGCTTAAGTGGATTCCATGCTGTGTTTTGATAACTGGGCAGTGCGAGAGTCCTCACAGTGGACCCTGAGGAGGCTCTGATTTCATGTCATAATGGGACCCAGCTGTCAGAAACAGAAACCAAACTCTTTGTCAACACGTGTAATTTCACCACACTATGTCACACCGACGAGCGCTAAATGTACAATTTGTCTAATGGTAAATACATTTGATGATTGGCTTAATTATAAGTAGGTGTCACTGGGTTACACATGAAAACAATGTTACGGTAATAATCATTGACATTTCTGGGAAATCACCAATTTACTCATTTCAGTGCCGTCCTCTGCTCTTCTTTCAATGAAGACTCCAGTTCTGATAAAACTGATGCTATTGCAGCATCTACGCAAACCTCTTCAGGAGCCACCATTGTTTAGTAGAACGAACAGTTCAGGGTCTCACACACCTAAGCCACGCATGTAGCTGCAGTAGCTCCTCACAGGAGGATGATTGGTCTGTTGTCTGGCGAGCTGGACACAAACACATTACTTGAAGCCTGACAGGATGGATTTTCGTGTGACACGAGATCCCACGATTCTCAAGTGATCTTGTGACGTTGCGAGAATCCAGCTGCCGTGCAATGTCAGATTTAACTACCTGGTATTGGGACAAATGGCCTGGTAGCAAGAACAGGCCGACTACAAGAATACTACAATACCCATGAGCCTCGGCCACCACAGAAGAAGACACAACAAACACACAGGCCACGAAGCAACATTATTATTCGCTTTGAATTCTTCTTCCGGCCCACCGTACGAATGTAAGTCAAATTTTCGATCTTCTTTTAGCTCTGCTTTGGTCTCCACCAACTCCCGGGAAAAAATATCGTTCTTTTTAGCTGGATGTTCCACTATGTTCACCAGATAGCAACTAATTGTATCTGACTCGTAGCATGTAGTAGGTTTATCAGAGCTTTTTTTTTTTTGTGAAAACAGCTGCTTCATACGAGCCTGGAGACTGGACTCTACAGTAAATGTGCTGTAAAACCAAAAAACAAACAAAAAATGTAATTAGTGAGGCTGTAAGGGCGAACACCAGGGAGAAGTTTGCTCCTGGATGCTTCCTCGGCTTATTTACAGGGATCTGTTGCATGGCAGTGAATCCACACAGCAGGCTTCCACAGGGCATTCACATGAAGCGGACTCAATATCTGAGGTTCACTTGGCGCCACATGCAAATGACGACTTATCTCCAAATGTTGCTGGGAGAGAGCAGAGCAGATGAGGCAAGGTCACAGCCCGCTGTGGTAATTAATTCTGGCAGTGGTGGGTTGTATGCTCAACAAGGCTGAGAGGTGCCATCCCTTCGGGCTCACATGTGTGGTCAGATACTCCAAGACTATACGCCACAGTCTGCAGCGGCGGTTTGGTTGCACCTCTGCAAAGAGCCGAGTAGAATAGCACAAGAGGAATGCATTTCCTTGGGTGACCTCAGTAACAGTAAGAAATGTCGAGGTACAGCTTGACTTGGTGGTTTGCATAATAATATAGAGAATTTCTGAAGAGCCGGAGTTCATTTTCTCTCTAAAGTTGTGAATTCATCATCATGAAGTAAGTACGGGATGAACTCCTGGATGTGCGCCCAAGGGCACGAGCCAGGATCCGGCGAGAGGAAAGTGTAATCTGCCAGCGCCGACACTGAGCGCTGACCCGCGACCAAGGGCTGATGGGATACAATTTCAATCGACAGGCTCAGTCATTGGTAGGTACGGACCTGAAGCGGTTCAGGTCATATTTCTCTGGCCTTCATTAATTGGTATTTTGACTACAGTCCCCCTCTCTTGTGGTAGACCACCAGTCCACCCACATGAAGTCCTTGAAGTGTGACATTGCAATTACACTCACAGTGACACATGGGAGAAAATCCCAGTCTGCTAATAGAGATCTGGCCGGCCTCTTCCCCTCTCTGCACTGAAAGGAAAAGGGAATTTTCAATAACATGGCCATTTATAGCTGCTACCACATGGCAGAGTGAAGCAGAGAGCAGAAGGAGAACTACTTTTCACTATTGATGGTTGTATAAATGCTAATGGTTTTGGCAATCAATACAGCATTACAGTGCCCCTGGTAAATAGAATTATGATCCGGACACACTGTATAAATGATCACATGATTGATGCGTTAAAGTACTAAAGCAGCACATTATGGCTTGACCGTATATTCTGCACAAAGAAAAGGTCAGTGAAATGGAAAGCAAATAATCAGACCGGGTCAATAATCCTGCTGTAACATCGTATTCGTCAATGGTGATGTCGAGCCTGTTGTTCTAAACCAATAGCATTATTCATTAATCGGCAATGTGTCTCATTTGCATCGGATAGAAGCCTCCGTAATGAAAACACACTTCTTCTGCGATCAGCAAAATGGATGCAGAGCAGTTTGTTCAATGCAAATACCATTGCCATTATTCAAACATGATGCCTACCTATATAGGAAATACAGTGCAGGTGTGGCTGGATATTCTTACATTTTGCTCTTCATAAATACTTTCTCAGGCTGTTCTCATACACCGTTTGTGGCTATACCTATGGAAAACAATGTACTGTAATTTGAACCAGGAAGTATAAAGAGCAACAAACTCTGCGTAGGAAGGAAGTCGGGGTAGCTGGGTGGGACAAGAAAACACCAGACTTTCGCTCAGGAGACCGGTTTTCATAAAAGTTGATTTATTTGTCACGTAACTTCCGTACTTAAGTTACGCCATTTCCATAGTTATTTTAACCCAAACGTGGACTTACTTGTCATGTAACTTCCATACTTACGCCATACTAGTTATTTCAACCCAAAACCCCGATCTTTTCCTCAACCTAACTAAGCAGTTTTGTTGCTTAAGCCTAACCAAGTCGATATTTTCCTAAACCTAACAAAGTAGTTTTTGTTACGTAACTTACGCACTTATGTTACGCCACTTCCAGAGTTATTTCAACCCAAAACCCCAATCTTTTCCTCAACTTAACTAAGCAGTTTTGTTGCCTAAACCTAACCAAGTCGATATTTTCCTAAACCTAACTAAGTAGTTTTTGTTACGTAACTTCCGCACTTATGTTACGCCACTTCCAGAGTTATTTTAACCCAAACCACGATATTTTCCTAAACTTAACTAAGTTGTTTTGTTGCCTAAACCCAACTAAGTTAGACACGTGCATGTGTTGCTGGACATTCGCAGGAAAACACAAAAAATGAGGAATAACTTTTCAGACGTTGATATCCTCATGCTAGTAATTAAACACATTTCTTATGAGACATTCTATTAAATGGTTTGAATATTAAGTATCCCCGTATCTGTAGTGCATGCTACGTCCCTGTGACCATGAGCTGATATAAAACAGATAGAAGAGTGTGTGTGTGCGTCTCCATAAAAATCGGACTTTGGCTCGGAGGCACAACTTGAATTGCGTGACTAATAATATGTAATGACTGAAAAGATTCTCTCTTATGCAAACTCAGAAGAATTAATTGTGTCCTAATTAAGAGAGGTGCTGCGGTTCACACACATGAAGGATGTCTCTCATACAATCTGTGCGGTCCAGATAGTAAAGTACTTGTTATTCTCATCATAATATGTCTCCAACGGCAAAATACGCTGTGCAGCGAGATAGCTGAGCTGCAGTCTGACGATGCTTCCAGTGAGTTGATCTGAATTGATTTACGAGCCATGTAATTTCAAGTGTTCAGGAGTCAAGTGGCCACCCAACAAGCCCTCCAAATTAAATGACAAAATGGCACTTTTTAAAAAAAAAACAAAAAAACACTTACACACACCAACGTGATTTCTAAGACATCTTTTTTTTCCTGGTGTTACAGTTAAGACAGTACTCAAAATCTAAATCAAAAGTATATTTGTCTTATTACAAGTCAAAATCACCATGTAACATTTAAGTGAGATATAAGGACTTGTTTTTAGGCATCTTGAATATCTCGCTAAAGTGTTTAACAAAAAGACTTTAGAGCATTTCAGGCTTATATTAACACACAACACTTTCTAATACCTAAAGAAATGTTACTAAGCAATTTCCCCTTGTTCCATCGGCAGATTTTTTTTTTTACTCATTTTACTTATCACAAGCAAAACAAACTGTATTTATTGTTTTTTGAAGTGGCCTTTTTTCCAGTAAAGACACAAGTCTGTCGCTCACGACTCCACACGTCATGCGGAAGCCCATTATGAGCTAAACCCAACCCAACCCTACACCGAGGTGACAGAGACAGAAGGTTAGCAAAACATCAATAACAAGAAAAGAAAAAAACACCTCAATGACACAAACGCTGAAGCCAGAGAGTGAGTTGCAATACATTCATGTTGTGTTAATATTATACTTAGTTATGGCAAGCAAATAATTCAACACTATGCCTCTTTCTATTGTTCATACAGACAAAAAATGTGTATTGACCTTGTTTTATAACTTTCCTTTGGTTATTTCGTGGGTTACTGGAGACAGAGATGAGTTGAAGGTCTCACAGTTTCTTTCCTGTGAATAAAGGTTGAAGTGCTCTTGAGCAAAGCGCCTAACACATCCCTGCTCTAGTTTAGCTGCTCAGCAAACCCTCCTTGGATAAACGGTAAATGGATAGCATTTAAAATTGTCTTATTCACACTCACACACACCAATGACTGCAAACTACCAGGCAAGACACTGGCCTCAACAACGGGAGAAAACTCACACATTTACCTGCTATGTTTCACATTATTTTTCACTTCCCGATGATATGAGCCATTAACATTTTGAGGTGTGACAGTTATAAACAGTGTTCAGGTATTTCAGAGCTGCTCTTTTTAATCCAAGCTAAGGCATCAATCAATGTGCCAGCCACTCTCTTCCTGTTTTATCTGAATAAATTGTTAGGGACAGTTTTCCAATAATTTGCATGAAAATAAGCAAAGATTAGAGGCACATCTAAAAAAATGTACCTGTTGACAACCCCTCAGATTTATTTTCTCTGTATCTGCACCCCCAGGTTGGTAACACTGGCTCTTTTGTTAGACACATTTTAGGAGTTGGGCACATCGAGATAAACATTTGGTGCCGCTAATCCTCCAGTAAAGAGCCATTAAACCATTGCAGAACAAGAGGGCACGACGAGATGATGTAATTAAAAGAGCGCCAGTCGAACGTCAAACGGTAGAAAATGTGTTGGAAATATATATTCATGTTTGTTTCATGTATCAATGTGAGGAAAGTTGCACTCTCCTCATCGCTCCACACAGATGTTTACATCTTCCGCCATTTTTCATCAGGGACGTTTAAGTCACATGCTTCTTGTACGGCGTGATTTACTTGCCAAGTCTGTTTCCATTACACTTAGTTGCATGTCATGTTTATCGATAAACCTACTTTTTTATGCACAAATGAAAAATGCACCTTGTAGATGGCAAAGAGCGACTTTAACATCCACAATTATCCATTAATCCTTATAAAGGATTTAAGGTTGAATGTCTCTCTTACAGATGAAAACAATATTAAAAACACGCAACAAGCAACGTCTGTCTCTGCTTTTATTCTATTTTATCTATTTATAAGGCAGTTGCTGTAAATAATTAAGTCCACTGTTGAATGGGTTTCTTACACTTTTCTGTTTTTCTTTATTGTCACAACAAATACAAGACACAAGAGGACCTACGAGACCCCACTAGATCACATCTCAATACACTCTCATCCCACACAATTTTCCTTCCCTTTTTCCTCAGAAGAGTCATTCCCTCCTGCATCTTGTAAGCTTCTTTTTTTTTTTCCCGAGGAGGGGTATAAGGGGACCCCATTTCTCTCCACCTCCTTATCCCTAAATCCGAGCTGGTTTCCATGAGAAACCGGCAGGAATGTGTTTCATTAACATTCTTTGTGGAATGCATATGCACTTCTTGTTCATCAAATCTAAAGCAGCCCGCCGCCTCCCTAATCGAAAGCAGCCCATGACGCCTTTTAAGTGGGGCTCAAGTGTCTTCTAAAGAAGCAGCATGTCCATATGAATGCCACAAATGACCACATGTTTGAGGGTGTGATCCCCTCGCTGGAAAGAAAGGATACAAATCATTTTGGCAAGATTATGGGACAGAAACGACGCAAACGTGTGCCGCGATATCAGCTCTGTAGAGGTGATTAACTGATCGCGTCTCCGAATCGAACCTCAGCTGTAATTTTTGTCATGTTTTTTATTTTTTCTAGTGTTGTTTTCCTTCACTGTCTTCCATGTTTTAACCCTTATCATTGCCAGAGCAGAGCCAGGGGGCCCTTTCCTCGTTTAGAACGGCGAAGGAGCGCAGAGGTCGTGAGGACCTCTATATTGAAGTGACCTCTGGGGTCGGAGCACACACACACACACACACACACACACACACACACACATAGATACAGAAAGGAAAAAGGAAAAAGGGTCTCATACAGCTAGCTGTCATCCAAACCCTTGACATGTTTTGAGTTGTGACACGCAGCTCAACAAACATGAATGCTTCGATGACAGGAGAAGGATGAAGCCATCACAGCGCTAGATTTTTTACCCCAAATCCAATTGGCTCATGGGAAATCTCTGCAGTGTGATGGATGCAGTGATGTCTTGTTACTCGGGTGTTGTTGTTTTCATCTGGGATGTGATGTATGCAGATAGTTTTGGTGTTATGTGTCAAGGTTTTGAGATATCTGTAAACTTTTTCCACTCTCAATGAAATGGAGGTGACTTGGATTTAATTTTAAGCCTTACCCAAACTGTTGACAATGGGGTCTGTGGATTTTTCAGAATAACCATGGTATTGTCTCTAAATAGGTGAGTTGCAGTTGAGTTTTTCAAATCTGTAAATAGTAGGAATAGTTTGCTACTAGCTTATTCACTTTCTTGGCGAGAGGTAAGGAGGTTGAATAACGCTCCAAAGTTACGCTAAATTTAAAACTGTCATTGCCATTTTCAAAGGGGTCCCTTGACCTCTGACCTCAACATATGTGAATTTTGAAGCTTTTACGTGTCTTAAAAAGGTGGTTGCTAACAAGTGGCTAAATTTAGCTTCGTGGTGGTGACGTGACATCGTGCGACCGTGGTGTAGTTTGTTAGCTTTTTACTTCTGGCAATCTGCGTTTTCGCTTCAAAAATCATAAAGTGGTGTTCATTTGTGAAGATTATCTTGCTGAACAAAACGTGTAAGTATCATAAATGTTTGTTTGCCACAGATCTTATTTTCTGCAATAATCCAAAACCCAACGGAAAAATCCCATTGACTTTTTGTCGAGGGAATCAGGGCCTACGTCATCCCTACACCACTCTATTGGTTTGGGCTGACGACAGCAATCTGACGAAAGGATATCTAAAACCTGGACTAAAATAGGTCTTTTTGTAATTTAGGTGAAGTGGCCATTTGAAGCTCCGTCACCTTTGCGTCAGCCACATCACATCCTTCAGCTCTTTATGACGAGGCTTATGACTCAAACATGCGCTCGGTACTCGAGGAGATGCTGTGACTCAACTGACACGGTGACTACAAGGCACCACCACTTGGCTGCAGGAAACACAAAGCAGATCAAAACAAGCTCTGGTAGATCTGTGTGGTCTCTTTGTGGCGCGGCGGTC
>CAKALG010028498.1:2896-13663 GCA_916700815.1 Helicolenus hilgendorfi | reverse complement strand
AGGCACCACATGGAAGCCATGCATTCAAAAAGAGCAGAGGGCGAAAGGGGTGGGGGCAAGGTGAGGAGGAAGGTGCAGGAAGGGGGTTGGGTTGGGGGAGTGGGGGGGCTATAATGTGTTGAAATCCTGCACTGTGCTGCCAAATACAAAATACAACAGCACAAAAAAATGTGCCAACTGAGCTGACAATCCACACGCAAAAAGACTGGTCAAAACTGCCCGTAGTACTGTGGAGGGCGTCATGGATTAGAGACAGGAGGAATCTGTAGTTTTTACTAAAATAGCTCCTCCTACTACTATTGAAATCACCAACCAATCAGTGGCCTCAAATATTGCTGAGCTGGAGAGTGTTGGGACTCTGCAGCCATCTGTTCAGAACCACAGGTGATGGAGGTTAGAGCCAAACACTGAGCTCATATACGGTAGCTTAGCTCTGCTAATTGCAGCCTGCACCTCCGTAGAAATAATACAAGTTGAATTTAAAAGCTTGAACCATTAGATAAATTTCCTCCAACACCAATCAAGCATCACTTTATACCATGATCCACAGCTCCGTAATTCAAAAAGCTTTGCTACAAAATCCAATTACCTGATCTGACTTTGCTTAATTACTATGAGTACTGTTGTGTAAAAGCTCTGTCAGGACAGTGTATAGGCCTGGTGTCATCATGTTACTGTTGTCGCAAACTTACTTAACCAGTAACTATGACACTATTTGCAAACAGAGGGTAGGTTGTAATAAAGATCATGCATGTTTTGAGCATTTGCAAGTCTTTTCAGTTAACAGCTACACTTTATTAATAATCCATAACATTAGATAATCCGTCCTAGCTAATGGAGTGCTCCAGGGATGATGTATTTTTGTAGTCCAACCAGGAAGTTAGCATCGCACTGGTTCCCTTGTCAAAAAGCCAATGGAATTTTTCCATTGGGTTTTGGATTATTGCAGAAAACAAGCTGCGTGGCAAACAAATATTTATGATATTTACACGTTTTGTTCAGCAAGATAATCTTCACAAATGAACACCACTTTTATGATTTTTTAAGTAATCGCCGGAAGTAAAAATCGAACGTATAAATTAACTACACCACGGTTGCATGAGCAAGGGTATAAACAATGAGGTTGTAAAAAGGGACGCGTCGGCGCGATGATGTTCATCATTTAGCCACTTGTTAGCAACCGCCATTTTAAAAGACACAAAGGCTTCAAAACTCACAATTGGAATATTTATTGATGTATTTTATGTCGTAGAACAAACCGTTAAACCACAGACCTCAATTCAGGCATCAAACTAAAAACCCATTAAAAAAAATCCATTGATTTCCAGATGAGGGAACCGTAAGTGCTATAATGCTAACTCATTTCCATGTTTTAGGACTCATTCCTGTAGCACTCTATAGTGTCCACTACTACACACACCGTGGCTCCTATACCTAAATGAGCAGCTTAACACAGTCAATTTAATTGATTAGATGAGGTATGAAAAGGGAAATAAAAAGGCACAACCATTGAAACCTTAAAGCTGCACTTTAAAGGTCACGAAGAATAGAACAAATAAACAATCAACAAAGGTAAAAAATGCTCACAAAAATATGAGATTTACCAAACAATCTACTACATGACAGTAAAACACCCGGAGGCACAGGTGGCGTGTCGTCTAATCCCGAGCTGAACTCTGGCCTCAACTCTGAGATTAGTTAACTGAAAAGACCTTTGCAAACACTTCTCCGTGCAAAATGACAAGACTGCAGACTTGAGTTGAACTGAGCGGGCATTTTAAAGATTGGTACAAACCTTTATTGCAATTTTGACTCTTTTAATCTTTTTGACCTTTTCAATTGTCTTTTTGCCGTTAACAAAGTGTAAAAAAAAAAAAGCAGATTAGGAAAAACAACAAAAGGCGTTAGAGTTTGACAGCTGACAAGATCTCTGGATTCACAACAGGCAGGTTATTTAGCATAACAGTGCAGAGAAAATGATTGAAAAAGACAGATAGGCGGATAAAGTTATCCTAAAATAAATGAAAGACCTTTCAACAGAGCATTTCTGCATGCAGTCAAAGAGGCAAGGAAGGTGTGTGAGGTGCGGTGGTGTCACTTACCGGATTTAAAGTGTTACACTGATCTATAGGATTCTTGTAATCAGTCTTCAGCTCATCAAATGCTATTATCTGGGGGGACAAGAGGATCACAGTTTAACAATGTACAGAGAGCAGCTCAGTGTAAATGTACATTTCATTAACATGCAAAAAAATGCAATGCATCAATTAATCTTTTTTTCAATTATAATTTATTCTACAAAATGTAAAAATAGTGAAAAATGCCCCATGTACGTTCCCAGAGCCAAAGAGGTCTTCAAATTGTATGTTTTGTTTGACTAACAGTCCAAAACCCAACTATTTTCAAAAAATGACACAACAGCTCAATCAGCAAATCCTCACAATTGACAGGCTAGCTGCATCCGATTCGACTGTTATCAGCCCATTACATGGGCGTTATCAGTCACTATAAGCACCATAGGTGTGGTTCATTAGGGCCTACTACATTGTAAAAGTGAAACTTAAAAGCAACACGTTCTAACATGTTGTAAAACTGAATGAAACATCACGTTTTGAACACAAACAAATAAGCTTCTTTAAGTTTAGGCAACAAAACTACAACTTATTTAGGTTTAGGCAACATAAACACTTGGATAAGTTAAGGGAAAAACATTGTGTTTTGTGTCCCATCCATCGTTCCCAACAACGCCTGACTTCCGCTTCTGCTCCTGTCATAATTACTACGGTTGCTGTCATGTTCTTTTAGACCGTCCTTCAGTGATCTACCATGTGAATAGAGGATAAAACCTTCTGGTGGGTGTAGTAGGCCCCTATTGACCCACATCTATGGGGCTTATAGCGACTGATAACGCCTAGTTAAAAGATTATCAAAATTGACTATTGATTAATGAAGTTAATGTCAAAGCAGAGACTATTTTTAGCCCTATTGTTTACCCCTGAAGTGTTTACTGTTACACCAACTTAATGACATATTGTATGTTCAGTTGTATCCCATGTAATTAGTATTATTCTGAATGAGACATTGGTAGTTACTTACACCAACTAACTGTACCTATGGGGTAAATATGAGTAAAGGACACGTTACCTAAACGTACAATCTGCACTGCTTATGTTGACATTGTGACACTAAAACTAGCGGTAACAAAACGAGGAAATGTTGTGAGATATGTGGAAGCTAAAGGCAGCAGGTGAAGCAGCTCCATCACATCACTGAGCAGTCTGGACCTTCATGGTAGCTAAGCCTGCTAACTAGCTGGTTAAGCTAATATAGCTCTACTCTAATCATTTGACAAGTCTTATACATTATTTGACGTTACTTTTAATCAGACCACGATTAATAAAATGTGAACAACGGAAGAAGATTACGATAATACGACAGAAATAGTGTTTGAGTTGCTGTTTTTCACTGCTAGCTGCTAACTGTAGCTGCTAGCCAACAGCTGGTGATGATGCCATTCATTCTAGAACGGATGCGTTCCATGTGACGTATAAACATTATATCAGCTCGGATGACGTTCCATTCGGTCTTCAGCCGTTAGACCACAATAACCGTTATATGAGCCACTAAAGCTGGCCTACCGTTAGCCCGGTCTCTGCCAGCCTCTTGCCTACTTCTTATCAGCGCCATTGGAGTGGCAGCAGGGCCAACAGTCATATCTCTCAAAAGTTCCCCGTAAATGTGTACTTACATGCCAGATAGCGAAGAAGATAAGCGCCGCCGTGAGCAACAGAGCGAGCATGTAACAAAAGGCCGCGAATGTGAACGCCATTTTTGTTCCTCCGGTTCTGCTGGTAGTCGGTTCCTCTGGCTCGGTTGGCTGGATGATGCAGGCAGCAGCTTCGCAACCGATTTCACATTTGTCAGCGTGTCTTCTTCTTCAGTGAGTGTTTGGCTTGCTGGTATCCCTATTGTCGCATTACTGCCATCTTCTGGAGTAATCTATGTCCTTCAGTGCTTCTCTTCCATCAAGTCCTTCTCCTACTAACTCACACTTTCCTAAAATTCCTTATCTTTAGTTTCAATAATTAACATGTTTACATTATTTACATTTACCTTTACGTGTTTTATTATTAGCACATTTGTATTTTGTCCCTGTTATACAAAGATATCTACTGCATTTATAAATTCTTCAAAGTATGTCTGCAGGACAGATAATAATGCACACAGTGCACTTTCATAGACTAAGCTACTGGAGTTACCCTTGCACTATATTCACTTTTTTAATAGTCGTGTATCGCAGCTCTTACCCTGCACTATATTCAGTTTTAACAGTTTTCTTCATCTCCTTGTATTTTTATATCTGGTATATTTTTTTGTACTTTGTTACTTGGAGCTATAATAATCAAAATTCTACCAAAATCTGTTTTTGTGGTTCATTTTAGGCAGACACAGTTGTCTCATTGCTTTGAATAAAAAACAGTATTGGTGTATTGGTGTATTGGTGTCAAATACACGGATTTATAAAGATAACACAAGCCTCTTTCACCATAGGTTCCAATTACAGCAAGTTTAAAACTGGACCCAGGTAAGATGGCCGCCATATTAGCCCATCCTGGAATGGCAAGTCATTAGAGCACGTCCCATCTACTGTTTCATATCCATGGCTGTAAGTCTAAGCTAGCTGTGTAGCTCCTTTCATTGCCATTCTGTTGCTAGTGCAACAGCTTTGTTCCAAGTTTACTTCCTGTCAGCTACTGCATTAACAAACTAACACACAGGAAATACAAAGGGGCCCATTTAAAATGTTGTCATGTTATGTTATGTTGTCAAGATTAAAAAGGTCTATATACTGTGCTGTACGTGCATGCATTAGCCATACAATATTTATTCTATTATTTATTTATTCTAAAAAATAGCGTTGCTTTTGCCACATCTGGTCAATGCTTAATCAAATCTGCTAAAGACACATATGCACATCATAGCCTACATGTCAGTTTGAAAACTCCATAAACCAGAGGGGTAAACATCACTGTCATTTTATTTGGACAATAGGACAATAGACACTTTATAAAGTATGGGAAAATACAAATATCTCAAGTTTCACTGATGCCATGAGGCAGCTGGTAATGATACATGTCTCAGGTGTTTTTATTAAAAAAGGAAATAGAATAGTAAGCAGAGAGGACGCCAAGAGCTGAACAACACATTTGCAAGTTGGAAGTAAAAGACTCAAGAGGCCAAATATACAACAGGTTCACCACATAGGAGGGAAAGCTACTAGATCCACAGGACATAACCAGATACATGGCTCAAAACCAAAGGGAACTCTTAGTTATGTAGACCATATATTGGGGAGATTGATTTTGATTGATACATGATCAATGGACAGTCTATTACAACCCATTTCCATGAAAAACAGCAGTAGCAGAGGGTTTATTCAAAGAACGTATGTAAATACTTAAGATAGAGTAAGAACACAGCTGAGACCAGATGTTTGAGATGCAAGTGTTGCCCCTTTTTAAAGAATTTGTGTGCAAATAAATTCTGTCTAACTTAATAATTTGAAATGCATGCAACAGAGCAGCACATTCTTGAGTATTTCATTAAGACATTTCTGTCAGGCTTATGAAAACCGTTCAGACATTAAAGCATGCACTTCTTTTACAGTAGCTCTCCACATTTCAGAGGTTCTTAAAAATGTAGTTTTAAAAAGATAACAGCTGAATATGTTTTTATATTCACATCAAAATCAGTACATTGCACGTTTCAAATTAAATATAAAGACAGACATCCTTGATTTCAGATTGACTGTGCATTTTGGAAATTTATCACAAGTTTTCAAAGGGTTTTGCAGCTCGTAGGGTCATAAAACTTTCTTTACCCATAAAGGATATGGTACAACTTCAGCTCAAGTAAGAACAGAAACTATTATAAACATGAGTTGAGTTATGTTTTTCTGCTACAGCAGCATAATACTGACTAATATCAAGCTGACAGTGTAAATCTTAGCCTTGATGGTAAATTAGTATACAGCAAAACAAGTGCTTACAGTTATATCCCATTGTTCCTGTTGCATTAAACCTTGCCCTGACATGTACATCAGTAATGATTAATAAACATCAATAGATGATTAACATGAAATGTTTTGATTGTGCATACATATCTTTGAGTCAGATTACACTTAAATAGAAAAAAGAGGATATCTTCTGGATTTTATAGATCAGAAAGTAGCTTTTCCAATCACATATTTTTTCCCAAAACATGTGTCATGTTTATATTTTGGCCTTTCAAATTTTTTTTTAAAAAAGAGACGTAAATATGACAAAATAAAAAATTAAGAAAAGGCATTGGTATGGTAGACTTAGCAGTATGACATCATACATTACTTGGGGCTTTAAATCAGCCACAACGCTCCCTTATCTGTTTCCAAAGTAGGAGTTTCTCAATAGGAAAAGACACTGGTGAGCGAACATGTGGAATTAATTTGTGCCTATTATTCTTTATTAAGGTCAGACCAATATACAGAGCTGATATTAAGCTTTTATTAAGAATCAGAAACCTGTATAATGGAAGTTTCTCTCTCACCGCTCACATAAAACCAGCCTTTTAAGAATATTTTATGTGGCTTTAAATATCTGGGACTGGCCGCCCTGCTGCTAAGAGGCGCTAATCCTTAAAGTATTAGCAACTGGTTTTGGAGTTTTAGTGTGTTGGATTGATTTAAATGCTGTTTTAGAGGATCGTCAGCATGAAATAAGGAAGAGCTGTCACTTTTGGGCATGAAAAATATCCAAAAAATGACACATTTGATGCTGTTTTAATTCTGTACTCCAGCACACTGGGTTTGAAATGTGCTGCAAACTAAAATTTGTCAGATGAATACAGATCAAACGCAAAAAAAAAAAAGTGCAACTGTATAAATACTTACAGAATGCACTGTAGCTATTAGATATTGGCACAAAATATGAGCTGCTGACAGATTCAATACACAAAGATCAATCAAAAAGCTATATGGGTCGAAACCCTGTTTTGTATGGAAAATGTAAATTGCCCCCATGCTACCCGTTACCTACCAAGTATATATATTAAGCACAACTGGCATTTGGAGAAGTCACAGCCATCACTGTCGAGGCTGCGACTACCACTTAGCAATCAAAGTGGCTTTACATCAGAATGAAGTACAACATTCATAATCACTAATAACGGCAATAGCTCTAATGCACATATATTAGCTAACAATCTCCCTAAAGACACAGTGACCCAGTTATAGAGTAGTAGCCCAGTAGGTTAAAAAGAGGGCAGGTAGCGCCCCCCTGTGTGTGTGCAGTGTTTTCAAGACTGTCATGGTCGCCAGAGACTGAGGTTTGTTGTGAGTTATTAACTGTTCAGTTGGGAATGTTTCAGTGGAAATATTGTTTTCAGGAGTGTGATATCAAAGGCAGAATGCAGCTTTACCCATGAGTCACGCTGTTTTCTCTCTAAACAGATGAAAAGATGATGATCTGAGGATGGACTAACGGGAAAATCCACCGCCACTCGAGGAGGGCCTCTGCCAGCTTGTTCATGTGCACAGGAGAAGGTACAACACATCACATATAAGTCGGAGGAATGGTCTTTGTAGACTGCAGTTTGTTACCTTAATTATAATTTAAATGCCCTTAAATGAATACTGAAAGAGAGATTAAAGCTGAACTCTACAGTATGTTGTTCTCTGAATACCTGTGATTGTTCAGATGTTCTGGCAGGAAGTGTATTTTTCCACAACAAAAGGAAATTACTGCTATAAAGTATATGCTTACATCACTCTACATACACCGGAAAAATATTCTAGAAGTAAGACTCAAATTATGAAAAATTATCAAACATAAAAAGGTGAGTGTAAACTACTGAAGGAAACAGAAACCGTTGTTAAAATGCCTTAAAATTCTCCTGGATGAACACGCTTAGGAAGGGCGGATGACAACTATCAACTTCTGTCCACTTGAAGAGCTATGGGAGTGTTAATTCAATACAGACACGTAACTGGCACATGGAGAGATCGTATGGGAGACAAAAGCAGACCTGCGTCAAATAGTGTGTTCGGTTTTAGGCTGCCAGACGAGGTGAGGTTTAGTTAGTGTCACGCTGAATTGTAATATGCCGTAAACTACCACCAAAGAGGCCTAAAACAGAGTAACAGAAGGTATTTAAATCAGGTCTGGTACAGAGAGGAGGGAAACGTTAACTGTGGTGTGTTCTCCCCCAAGAGATTGTGCAATCTGGATCCTCCTCACATCCCAGACCACCGGATGAGACGACTTTAGCCGAAGAACCCAAGTTTCTCTCTGAGCCATTCCTCCGTCAGGTCCTCTGTGTTTCTGATCTCAAACACCTGGAAAAACATAACAAGGACCAATAATTAGAATTTTCTATTAATATAATAAGGGAAAAGTCTTCAGATGCAGTTTAATGTAAAGCATGGTACCAGCTAATACTGCAACAGATGTTACATAATGTAATAAAATACCCAGCTGATATACTAATATTACATTATTAATAACCAAGACTAATGGTACGTGTCCACAAGGGTGACTTACCATCAATGTAAGAGTTCAGCTCACTAACCTTGGACAGTTCAACAGTTTGCACCAGCTTGTTTTTGCTTCCTGCGTACATCATCTGCTGATCTGGTCTGCAACCTGTCCAACAGAAATATGCAAATACGTCAACAGAAATATGCAAATATGTCAACATTAACAACAAATGTCCTTTATGATAGAACAGTGCAGTGAACAATATGAACCATTCATTCATTCAAAGGTCACCCCGGATGAGTTCTTACCCACTGGACTGGAGAAGATGAAGCAGAGAGGGTAGGAGACACGTCCATCGTCATGATGGTAGTTATAACTGTAGACAATAAATGTTCCCGGTGCTAAGGACAGTTCACATATTTCACATCACGACTCAATATAGTGTAGACAAGACAGAAAAAATACAAAACTATAACAGGACTTGCAGGAAGAATATATTATAACACTAGAGTAGCTGATGGAGTGCATTAATATCATTACAGACTCTTGATATGCACAGAGTACGGGCAAGACGAGGGTGAATATAATTTAAATACTATTAACATAAGACGGGTCACTTATTCAAAGGATATCTCGGCTGTCTCTCAGGCAGCTCATCCTTCAGATCATCAGGAGAAATATCCTAAAAACAGACACAGTTCAGTGAGGTACTCCGTCTCTGTTGTTGTGTAATGTCTTCAGTTACACTTTATCTAAAAAAGCAGTTATCCATTAATATTTAACAGGCCGAAACAAGTTTAACTGCACAAATTATTAATCAAGTTGAACGTGAACTTGTACTGTATTATGTGCAGACACAATAATAAAAGTACAACATATTATAATGACAAGTTTAATAGCTAATTATTTACCTCATGTTCCTCTTCAAGAATAACCAGCTGCCTGTCTTTATCAATCTTCACTGGGGGGTAAAGAAAGAGAACATTAAACCATCACATGCGTCATTTAGTAATGGTTATGTTCAAAAGTAACACACAAAAAGCGACAAGATTTTTGTATGGAAAAATAATTAAATACTAATAGGTAGAATAAAAAAAACACATTAGTTGTATGATCTTTTTGCTCATATTTCCTATTATAAATGTACTTTAAAAGTATGTATGCCTTTGAGTCAGAGTGCGTGCCAGGCAAGCACACTCGTAATCCAATTTAGCAGAGATGACATTTTGATCCAGAGATAGTGGAGGATAAAGCTTAAGCTGAGTTTGATACTGATGCGACACTCCGCTGTCTCACCACCTGCTGTATCTGGAGGCAACTCTTCCCTCCGTCCTCCTCAAATATACTGTAGCTGGCTTACATTTCACAATCTAATATCATCCTGTGCATACTGCCAAGGACTTTGATACAGCAAAAACAAATAAAGTCATGTTGTAACACAAAAATAAAAACTTATAACAATGGCACCCTATATTAATGATGACTCCTCACAACATCTTCCCTATTACTGTCTGACCATAACACATTATCAAGAAACATGTAAGATAAGAAATTCAAAATACTCACTAACGATGGCGGCATTGTTGGTCTCCTTCCGGAAACGAAACTGCTTCAGCTTCTTCACCAGATCTTCGTCCACATCGCACACCACCAGTGATTCGCTCTGTTTAAAACAGGAGAAACATGCAAATACATCAATGTGGTCACTTAAATTTCTAATTCATAAAGAAAAAAGCGACGACACTGTACACAGATTAAAAACTTCTGTACGTCTTTTTCATGCTCTCTCTTTGTGTTTTTGTACACAGTTAACAAACCAAAGATTTGAAACTAAAAAGGACATCACACAAAGATCGTAGCAAATCACACAGGAAGTCCTCAACAAATCTCCCTTTAAGGTACATTCTGAACAGATAAAAAGTGTGTGATTAATTTGCGATTAATCACAATTATCTATGGACAATCGTGCGATTAATCGCGATTGAATATTTAAATCGATTGACAGCCCTAGATAAAACCAAAATGTATTGAGGAATATGCACCATGTAGGCATAATGTCAACTGACGTAATAAAGATCTTAAAATCTGATTAGACACTTGGTCTCTCTACAATACATGGAGGGAAAATAACTATTTTGTGCTCTCAAATTGCTGGGTCGGGTGTACAAATTACTATTGAGTGCTCTTGAATTAATTATTTGTTCATATAAATTAACAGGACATAGCATTAAACAATATTGTTAACATTTCAACA
>CAKALG010028489.1:0-11804 GCA_916700815.1 Helicolenus hilgendorfi | reverse complement strand
GCAGCAGGCCGTAAAGGGTCCGGTCGTCATCTCTCTCCGAGTGACTGGGGTCTCCTGGCTCGCTCCACAGGTTGGTCTCCTCATCACGACGCTTCTGGACTTCACGGTTAAAATACTCCAACGGATCCTGACTGTGTTGTCAGCCAACACACACAAGCACAGATATTAGAGATTATAAATAATCAGATGTGACACACATGACACTAAAAAATACATTTTCAGTGGATTATATTCTTTTCTCTAGGTAAGAAGTGTAGCCGATATGTGGATGATAACAATACTCATGTGTTAAAGTGGTGAAGAAAAACTCTGTTTTTGGCGTGTCTAATGTCTTCTTACGGTACTAAAGGCTGCTTTTCGTCGTCATCGTCGTCGTCCCCGGCGCAGCAGCAGCAGCAGAACTTCATACAGAATGAACCCATCTAGAGTAGGTGTGATAATCCAGACGTAAACTGGGTTTCACTTCTTCGGACGGCAGAACAACTTCTTCAAGCAGTAGTGGAGCCGATTCCAGTGGTGAGTCTGGTCTGATATGCATAAACTCAGCTGGTTTACTCCACAATGTCTCTGTCGATGCTCTGAAGAGATTCCTTGGAGGAAGAATGTTTGGTAAAAGTGATCAGAAACGGGTTAAAAAAAGGTTACAAAACAAAAAGTCACTGATCCACAAACTACCGAATTTTCAGCTTCCCATCTTCAGGGCCCAGCAGCAGCTCCACATCCAGTAGAGGTCATTAGCCAGAGTCACTCCGGGTATAGAGATGCTCAGGCAGATGGCAGCCCAAAGACTGGTGCTCCTCATCAGCCGTACATGGAGGACAATGAGAGCAGTGAGACGCTCGCTCCCTCATCGATTAAAAAACACACACCCAAGGCATCAGAAGACGGTCACAACACCATCATGTGAGCCGCTCCGTCTCTTGTTCGTAGCATTGTGTTTTGCCCCGAGGACAACACATCTCCTCTTCAACCGTAAGTCTGATTACACTCTACAGTATATCCAATACACCATGGCTGCAGTGATTTAAGGACTATTTAATTCCCTGTGTATGTGGTCACTGAGGCTACTTAACCATGAATGTGTAGTAATAAAAATCTGTGAAATGGATTGTTTTGAATTTCAGATGGCTTCATGTGCATGGATTATCTAATTTTCATGAAGTCTGTCGGAGAAAACAGTAAGGTCACCATGAGACACATGCTCAAGTCACAGGGTCATTGTTCGTGACATAAATAGCCCCATGATCCAAAGCCGAAAAATGTGTTTGTAGAAACTAGCGCACCAACTCCTTTAGTAAGAGTCATTCGGTATTACCTGTAATACAGTCACGGTGGGGGGAAAATCTATATCATTACGTTGATCATACAGGATATACATACATATATACAGAGTATAAAATAGGTTTCTATTAACAACTTGGTTTGTCTGCTAGTTAAATGAGGTTTGGAAGCTGGAACTGTCATGAGTTCATATATTTTATTAGATATAAGACACTGGTTAAGACTGAAAAACTGTTGGTCAGTATTCACGTGATGGCTTTAAATTAACATGTTTGATGAATGATCGATTCAAAGTATTATAAAATAAAAAAAAACTTATCAGAGAAAACAAGTACTGTAAGCAGGCTGCATGATGTATCACTTTGCTGAAGCATTGATTTGACAGTATAAAATAGATGCAAAGCAAAAAGAAAAGGCTGACATGAATAGTAATGCCACTGTGATAAAGGCACCATTTCTCTCAGTACAGTATGTAGCTAAAATCAATCCAGTTAAATCTCAATAGCCACTTGTTTTGGACTTCATCAGAGAGGAGGAATAATAATCAGACTGTGATCGCAGCATTCACAAATACCTGGGTTTACAAAGAAGAACGCTTCTAGGCCGTGTGGCCGTGTTGGGAGTTTAATGTGGTGAATGACCACATCATAGTCACAACACCAGAGCTAATTACACGCATAAATACGCTCCTTCACTGTGTGAACAGCTCAACAAAGTTGTTTGGTGCCTCATTTCTGAGATTGAAAAGCACGAGGAAGAACAAGTCATTCTCTTTGGTTCAACTCCATAGTAATATGAACCAAAAACCAGCATTACACAACTCCTTGGTGGTTTACAGTATACCCACCATCGGCCAAAAAGCCATTGGAATATATAGGAGAGTACACCCACTTCCTCCTTGGTAACCAAAGACAACTACATCCATGCCAATCAATCAAACCTCAGTCTTTTTTCAGTTTTCATTACATATGAAACTAGAAGGTCACTCAGAGAGCGCAAACCTCCACCAAGGCCAAAAGTAATGTGTGTGTCCGCTCTTCCACCAAGTTCCATGAAAATCGGGTCAGTAGTTTTTCTGTAATCCTTCTGACAAACAAACCAAACCGAAAACATGACCTACTTAGTGGAAGCAATGACGAATCATGATTTTCTGATAGTGAAACAAAACTAAAACTTAAGCTAGAAGGCGACGTTTCTAAATCGATTAAAACCATTGAGCTCCATGATGTAAGAAGTGACAGAAAAACCTCACTGAGTGCCACATATCAGTACAGTAAAACTTTGGATGACAACTAATGAGTCAGCTATTTTACCATAAGGCCACTGGAGGTTATTGGCACCAAAGATGGCTTTAGTAAGTATTCAGCAGCCTAATTTATGATCGCCATCATCTTCATTAGTCTTAATGAGCTTGATGATGCATTTGCAACACAGATTAACAGCCTCCTGATCTGACTCCGGGTTTCATTTCCAGGCTGATCCCAAAGTGCAAAACAAAAGCAGTAATAACAGTTGATCAAATGTTAACGGATAGGTTTTTGCACCCTGGGATAGGGGATGATGTCAAACTGAGAGGCTCTCACTACAATATGTGGATCAGTGGTGTCTCCCTCTAGTGGTGATTGGACTACACTATCACAGTGTGGTAAAGGAGAAGAACTGTGTGGAAATGGCTTTTACCCATTCAAACTGAGTGTTTGTCGAGTATACGGCTGTGAAGTGTTGATTTGTTTTAGGGCGTGTACACCAGAGAAACGTATCTAGGATGGCGCAGTGAAAGCATACGCAGAAAATAATCGAAACAAACAAAAGCAGCAAATCAATGGCTAACAATGTGTCCAGACTAAGATAAGGCTCAGAGAGACAGCTGCTTCATGCCATTGCACCAGTTCTTTTGTAACAAGTGAGACAGATGTCCAAACAGGTCTTCTTGTTTCAGTGATGTCCACCCTGCCACAAGATGACTTGGCAGGTCCAAGAAAATAGTTCCCATTGCATGGCGAGGGACACAGCGAAACAATTACAGGTCCACATAAAAATATGTATGCGATCACGCTTAAAAAAACGTCTTTGAAATCTGAAAAACTCCTCTTCTCTTGTGTCTGAAATGTCTCTCATCTCCTGTGATTAGAACTCACGGTAGCACATCCCTTCAGCTGAGGGTGCTGCATGTCCACTAAAAGAAAACAGTGGTGACACCTCTCCACCAGCTGTGGGGCAGTTAGACGTCTCTCCTGTTTTAAATGTGGTGGAGGGAGCGGAGAGAGGGCCGCACCTCAGCGATACGTTGGCGTAAATGGGACATGAATTCAAACATGGTGGCGGCCAGACTCTGGTGGATGAGGTAGCGGGGCAGTCGGCCCTGACGAGACACAAACAGTGAGTGTTAATTTTGTACTTTGTTCACATTAGCATTTTTTTTGCTCACCTGTAATATCTTCATATTCACATTTATGCATTTTTATTTGTTTTCATGTGCATGTTTCAACTTTAGCCATATTAGCGGCATGGCTCTATGGATGGCAAGCCAGTGCTCAGACCAACCAGCGCCCTGTGAGGAGATACTGCAGCTACTGGAATGGTTTATATGTGTATGACGACACAGCGAGACGACTGCTCGTTCTAAGCAACAATGGCGGTTACAAAACTGGAGAGTATTTCTACACTGAACGAAGAGCAAAGAACAACACTGAAGGCTTTTCTCAATGGAAGATGTGCTTTTTTCTTTTCTCTGTATAAGCTTTCCTGCTTTTTCCTACAGTCTATGTTAAAACCTTCATATGAGTACCTATCTTCCATTTATGATGTATATAAAGAACTTTTTTTCTGTGCGATCTTATCTCATGTTGTTTTAATTATTTTCAATTTGTTTCACCTGTCACGTTATTATCTGGATCATGTGATTACCTCCCATTGGTTGCTGATACTACATAGTTGAGGCCACGCCCATTTTGTCTGTTTGTTAAATGCTCTGACGAAGACCTACAGTGGTCAAAACATGTTGGTTTTATTAATGATTTAGCCCCTATATACAGTATATATTTGAAGATTTTGGAGTGCCTGGATTTGCTCTATTCTCTATTTTCTATTTTTCTGCATCCTGTCACTATTTGTTGTTGCAACAACAACCCTGTTTCTAAACACAAAAAAGAATTTTACTAATTTTCAAGGCAAAGACGACCCCATCCTGTGTCAAATGAAAACGGCAGACTAACTGCAGCGTGCATCTTCTCACCTTCAAGTCTGTGTTGAGGATCCAGATGAAGGTGCAGACGGACGGATTGCTGCTGGATTTGAGGACCACGAATCCTCCCGGACCGTTCTCTCCCCTGAGGACCACAAAAAAAAAGGTAGAAGAGAAGTTAAAGAAGTGAAACACAACTGCACTTTTGTCAAGTCTATACGATGTTCATGGTCTGACCTGACGTAGCGACCGACGGGAGGTTTGGCGTCGTGCTCGGTTGCCATGCCAGCAGACAGGTAGCAGTCTCGTTTGCGTTCCACTCGGCGAACATTAACAAAGTCCCTAAAGGAAGAAAAATCAATCAGTCAATCAATTTACTTTATTTCAGAGCTGCAGCCTGCATGAGAATAAGATAAAAAAGACAGACTGATAAGAAACAGCCACATATTGAAGCCTGCTCTGCTGACGTACCTCGCAGACACAACTCCCCCCGCTGCTCCAGAGGAGACATCATATGACACCAGAGTGTTGTCGTCAACCCTCTGAAGGATCTGAGAAGGCAGAAAGCACTGTTAGTGTCTCCTGAATTTGGCACAACACCACCAAACAATGAAAGATGTGCAGAAAGATGAGTAAACAGTTGTCACCTGGCAGCCAGAAACGGTTCGGTTCCACTGGACCATCTTCTCTGGTTGCAGAATCACCTCCTGATACACCAGCTCAGCAGGACACTGCATGAAGGCCTGAGCACAAACAATAAGACACATAAACATTTCAAAAGGCCCTTTCTCAAACTTGTTTTATAGTGGGATTTGACCTCAATTACACTTTTTATGACAGTGGAGTCACAAGCCCTCAGCCTCTCAGGGCTAACTAGCCAGCTGCTTCCCAGCTGGTGTGTGAAGGAGAGATACCGCAGCGCCTTCTTTCCTGCCGCTGTCACACTTAACAATCAGCCAGTAGACCACACATACCAAAACTAAGAATTCACTCATGTGCAATATCAATTAAACTGATCAATATCAATATTTTATTATTATTCATTATATTATCTTAAACGTGGACAACACGGTGAGAAATATGACTTCATTACCACAGCTGGAATTGAAATAAAAAGGAATAAAGGCTACCAGTCACACAAATGTATATAATAAATATTGAGTTAATAGTTATGTTAGTTATGGAGACGTGGTAGGACCATATAAGTGTAGGCTATACTTATTCCTACTAGTGTTGTCAAAAATATTCTGTATCAATACATATCAATACTGAATATTTGAAAGACTTTTAATACTCATTTTCTGCAGTATCAATACACGGATACCAGCTGCACTTTCTGCTCTCTCTTCTCTGACACACACACACACACACACCGCTATTTGTCTTTTAATAAAAATCTAAAATGTTATGCCCTCAATGTTGTGTAAATTTCTCCCCGTGGTATCGAAAATGGTATTGAATATCGACTACACCTTTTCAGACATGTAACATTTATTTATGTGTATTATTCATGTTGTTTATGAGAATGTTTATTGAGAGTTTGCTATATTTTTACTGTTCGTTGTGTTTGTTGGTCTTGTTTTGTTTTTTACTTATTTGTTACATGTTAGAAATAAATAAATAAAAATAAAGTGAAGCAAAATGGTTGTCACAGACTGTCCACTCATATTCATCAACATGAATCCCATTTAGTATATGACTATAGAAATAATCTATGCAAGATAAGCATGTTGTTTGTTTTCATGAACAGCGAATGGTGCGTTGCTTTAAATGTTGCGGCCACAAGGAATTGTGGGACGACATTTATCTCCTTTCCTTTGGTAAAGGATGGTCCAGTGTATCTTAATCTAAAGGAGATAAGACAGGAAGCATTGAAGCAATTTATTTAGTTAGAGGAGTCGACCAGCTCTTATCATGGCTGCCACTTAGATACTTCCGGGTACCTCAGTTAGGAACCTCCCTAAGCAAAACAGACTTTTCAACCACAGCCTCTGTGTATTTATGCTCTTCATACTTCCTCTCTCTGAGGATCATTTGTTGAAACAACACGCTGCTGTTTTAGAGAGGAAAAAACCACCAACGACTCAATACACAGCAGGTCATTAAAACACCGCAGAAGTGTGTCTAAAAGTAAAATAAATATTAAGCTGTGCTGGTTGTGACCAGGCCTTGTTTATCATTTACAGCAATAACCCCACAAGTGACAGCGGTAAACCCTCGGAAAACAGAGCGTCTTAAATAGCCCTCAGTTATGTAGCATCCCGTAAATAGCAGGCGTCCTCTGAATTCCTCTCCGGGAAATAACCCACCCTGAAAGGAACTCTTTGACAATGTGACTCCAGTTGCTCTGAAGCACCAGGAAGTCTCTTTAATAACTGATTGAATTTAACACCACGTTAGTCTCGATAATTTCATCACTATGCCCTCTAGAGGCTGTAAATACATACATACCCATCAGTTGTGTACTTAATTCAGTTAGGGTATGAGTGTTAAAAGGATTGTGGAAGAGGGGTTGTATGAAGTACTTGGCCATAGTCAGTGTATTACCCACAGTAGATGACAGTCGGCACGCCCCTAGTTTGGAATCAAAGCATTGTACTGCTGTGGACGGGGCCGACAGCAAAATATGTTTTAGCAACCTAAAAGAAAGGCTCACCTAAAAAAAAAAAAAAATCTTGCCTTCAGACAGCCATTTCCAACGGGGAACTGAAGCCATTGTATCCATCTATGCTCTCGCCAAAGCCACCAGACTCCATTGAAAAAAACTGTAATTCTACCTTGCAGAACATGGGAGTTGCTGGTCTTACGCAGCCTTGATCGGTTAGTTAGTTTGTGTTATTGTGTGACTTTGGTGTATCCTAACTCACCAAAGTCACACAACGGCACAAACAAACTAACTGGATGAGGCAGCGGTAGACCAGCAACTCCCGTGTTCTATAAGGTAAAATTACAGGTTTTTTTCAATGGAGTCTGGTGGCTTTGGCGAGAGCATAGATAACGGCTTCAGTTCCTCGTCAGAAACATAGACCGTATAGCCGTCTCACAGCAAAAATATTCTAAATATAGCGTACACTTAAACTGATGTTGATGTTTTTAGGTGAGTCTTTCTTTTAGGTGGTTAAAATATGTGTTGGTGTCGGCCCCGTCCACAGCAGTACATTGCTTTGCTCCCGTGCGGTAACTCCTGTCTGCTTGTCCAACCTGGGGGCGTCCCGACCGTCATCTACTGTAGGTAATTCACCGTCTACGGAGAAGTACCTCATACAACTTCACTTCAAAACACCCAAACTATCCCTTTAAATAGCTTGAAAAAACAATGTTGATAATATTTTACAGATTGATAAATATTCATGTAAAATAGATCAAACATCAATTACTCTACGACATGTCCACACACGATGAATAAATACAGTGTTATGGGTCTAAATATGATTCATTTGGATCACTACTGGAGCGCATGACTTATTGAGACACAGTTTCATAATGAATAAACACAAGTGCTGCTGTACCTTCAGAATGAAAGTCTTTCCATGGAAGGGGATCTCCAGAGTGTAGACAGAGTCTCCCATGTCCTGACATGTGACAAAATACCGTTAGTGACATGATGCTTTCGCTTTCATTTCTGTGTATTTAAGGAAAACTTAAGTAAAAGACTATTCACTCAACACTGCAACACTGCATTACTTTTACAACACTGCATTACTTTTTCAGTGGTTAAATACAGATATATAAATCTTTTATTTCAAAATTTCAGAGTCAGAAAAAAATACGAGTTGAACTACGAATGCACTGAAAGCATTCCTGCGGAGAACAATGTGGTATGGCAAGAGTTGGGTTTCAATCGATGTTTGGAATTTGGATCTCGTTCCAAGTTGCTAAAATATGTGGTTTCATTGACATTTCAGAGTATCACAAATATGTCACTTAATCTTCTATCTCTGCTTTTCTTATCAGCAAAGAACTGTGTACAAAATATTTAATTAACTACAAAGCAAATATTTGATACATCTGGCAGTAAGTTATTGTTTTAATACTCTTATCTGTCTCCAAACAAGCTACTAAACTTATAAGGGTTTAAAATTACCCATTATCAAAACACTGTAGAGACGGTGGAGTAGTGGATTTCTGAGGCCGATAGTGATATTGTGAGTTAAAAAAGATATAGATAAAGATATACCAGATGATTAGGGTTGCTACTAACGATTATTTTCATTTGTTGATTAATCTGTGGATTGTCTTCTCGATCAGTCGATTAGTTGTTTGGTCTATAAAATGTTGATCAGTGTTTCCTAAAGCCCACAACTCTCCACAACTCAAAGATATTCAGTTTGCTGTCATGGAGGAGTAAAGAAATAAGAAAATAATCACATTTAAGAAGCTGGAATCAGAGAATTATGACCTTTTTTTTTTCTTAAAAAATGACTCAAACTGATTAACAAAATAGTCTGCGATTAATTTAATAGTTGACAACTAATCGATTAATCGTTGCAGCAACCGTTTGTCAACATAAACACATAACCTAACCAAACAGTCTTGACACGGATCCCTTAGAATTGTTTTTAAAAAAAAAAAGTTGTGACAAAGATACATACAAAGCATTGTACACTCACATTGTTTTTCTCAAACTTCCAGTTGTCCTCCTGGGCTAGGATCTGTTCCACCACAGACATGGCCTCCCGACCTTGTCTGACGTACTCCTTCTCCTGGAACGAGAGGAAAATCATCAGGGGTGATCAGGCGAGGAGCGGAAAGACTCCTCAGACTGATGCAGCTACCTGTGAAGTGACAGCTCGGCGTCCGAGACCCTCCTCATCCAGATCCTCTTCAGACCCTGCAAACACAAATTCAGATCCAGAACTCAAAGTGTGGCTCAAATGATAAATGTTGAAGATTAATTATACGCACATCACGTAGGTGCGAGCCTATCAGAAGAGCATCAGTAAAGAAAAAGGCAATGCCTGAACAATACGCCATGCCGCAGTTTTTACTGCTTGGATCTTCATTAGGTCAAAATATACAGCACACCAATACGCAAACAAGCTAAATGATGGCACATATGTATTCAAGATTTCTTACTCTCTTTTCCCTCTAACTGTATGTAAAATTTCTTAATGTAGGTGATGTATTTTGTGCTATATGGGACAATGAATATGACATAAATAACATATGTTTGAAATTTAGAAATATGGCCTTACTGTTTTAATGTACTTTTTCTTTGTGATTTATTGAATTGTTAAATGTTTGGGGATGTTTAATCACGCTGGTGTTTTGGATGAACCACACTGGGCGCAAATTAATCACACATTTTTGATCAGCTGTCAGTGTGCTGACTGTGACTTGCCCCAAACTGCATGTGATTATCATAAAGTGGGCATAGAACACATTTTCATTCACATTTCTTGAGGTCAAAGGTCAAGGGACCCTGTGAAAATGGCCATGCCAGTTTTTCCTTGCCAAAATTTAGCCTAACTTCGTAGCGTTATTTAACCTCCTTCGTGACAAGCTAGTATAACATTTTTGGTACCAATGGATTCTTTAGGTTTTTCTAGTTTCATATGATGCCATCATCTTCACTCTTGCTTTAAAAGTGAGTCCGCTACAACCTAAACATCGCAGGTTAATGCGTTAAAAAAATTAGTGGCGTTAAAACTAATTTGCCTGAATGCGTAATTATCGCCCTAAAAAATAAGATCCACGTAGGATCAAATCTTAGTCAATAAAAATTGTAGCATGGAGTCAACTGCAGGCGTTACCTTTTTCCCAAATTATAAATGTACAAACATACTGGAGAGAATGAACCCACTATAGCACACACACACACACACACACACACACACAGACACACACACAGACACAGACACAGACACAGACACAGACACAGACAGACAGACAGAAAGAAAGAAAGAAAGAAAGAAAGAAAGAAAGAACTTGAGGCCGATTAAACAAGAACTGATCTACAGAGACGAGAAGACATCACCTGCGACGGATTCAGGTGGAGAGTAAAACTGTCCGTCTGAAACAGCCTGGGGGTAGATCATGGGGGCTCGTTCCCAGGCTGCGTTCACCGCCGCCAGGTACGCTGATGTCAAAAACGGGAAAAATAGTTTAAGAAAGGAGAACAGTCGTGTCAGGAACAACTTGTCAGGAATCTCCTTCTCACCTCTCTCATCATCGGCCTCCTGAGTGAGCACCTTGAAGTCGAGGAACCAGGTCTCCAGCCAGGCCACCACAAACGAAGTGATGGGTATCACGTAGCCAAAGGCATTCTGGGACAGGAGCTGGGTAGAAACAGAAACCATGTCATCCTGAAGCTGCGGGGTATTCAAAGTACTAGAGGTACTATTACAAGAGGCGGTTGTTGTATTTCTGTTTTTGGTTTACTTCCTCATTGTTGGATATAAAAAGCGAAGAGAGCTTTAAAAACGCCAATAAAGTCATAAAAACTCTTATCAGCTCATTGTTTGGTGAGACAGCATTTATTGCTGGCAGAAATGCAGAAGTGAAAAGGTCTCGGTTTCGGTGGCTTACACCACACATATACATAACTGTAACACGTAAGGGGGACACTCACACTGGATAAGATGACCTTGATTACGAGGAAGACGCTGGTCACAAGAGTGGTAACCTGTAGAGGATTTAGATTTGTGTTATAATTCATGTCCAGATCTGCTCATAAGATATATTACATTATTTCATCAATGTGTGTGTTTCACTACGCCTGAGCTCACTTACCGCAATGACCCACCAGTGCCTCAACCGAAAAGCAGCGTAACCCACTTGTAGACACAGGAAGCGAAACACGGCAAGGAGCTGAGACAAGCAGGAAGGAATAGGAAAGGAAAATGACCTTGGACGTTTAATGCTATCGTGTGGTTCAGACACGTTGACTTGTGTTAACACTTCCTCCTCTTGTGTCAATAAATGCAGACGTGTGACAGCTCATTCAGATACTATAAATCAGGCTATAAGTCAATATCCGCCCGGTCTCTGTGAAACATTAGACAAATAAAAGTAGAATGAATTACAAGATCATGCCACTACTCTACATTGAAATCAAATGAAACGCATAAAGACTTACAAAGATGTCAAAGAAGGAAGAATGGTAGTCATAAAGGACGACCTCCTTTTTTAGGTTTTCCCAGATCCCTGAGCTGGAGATCTGCAGGAGAACAGAGCACATCAGAGTCTTACAAATCAAACATGTCTCTGAAAACTTCTTCCATCTGTTGAGCCCAACTCACATTCAGCTCGATGATCCACAGGAGGGAGATGAAGAGCAGGTCGAACGTCACGAAGAGACAGAAGGTGCGGCGGACGTCAGAGATGGCCTTGCGCTCTG
>CAKALG010028480.1:0-11703 GCA_916700815.1 Helicolenus hilgendorfi | reverse complement strand
CACACACACACACACACACACTGTCACCATGATTCAAGTGGACGTAAAAGCGAGAAAGGCTGGTCGGTCCAGTCAACTTTTGAACTCAATTAAAGTATGAGGAACCTCTCTCTCTCTCTGTTTGTCTCTTCCTCTCTCAATACAGTCCAATTCAATAAAGCTCATTGGCCTAAAGTACAGTACAGCATGCAGCATGCTGTTTCTTAATCAATACAAGCAATCAAATATTAACAGTTGTCCTGCCTACAGGCTAACATATACACCAGACACATATTATCCCAAAACCATGGGCAGGATTTCCACCAGATTTTGGAACTTGTGGGTGATATAGTCGCCGTTCATCCGGAACAGGCCGTCTGGTTATTCCCTGTCCACAAAAATGGGTGAAACTGCCTTTAGCTCTTACGCTCAAAGCGGCTGGAACATCCGACCCAATCATGCTAGGTATGACTGTATATAAGAAGTGGACGCCCATTGGTTTGCAGACTGTCGTTTCTATGCCTCAAGTTCAGCATTTTGGCCGTCGCCATCTTGGTTTTTGGCCGCCGCCATCTTGGTTTTTTGGCTGTCGCCATCTTGGTTTTTGGCCATTGCCATCTTGTATTTTAGGCCGTTGCCATCTTGGTTTTTTGGCTGTCGCCATCTTGGTTTTTGGCCATTGCCATCTTGTATTTTAGGCCGTTGCCATTTTGGTTTTTGGCTGTCCCCATCTTGGTTTTTGGCCATTGCCATCTTGGTTTTTGGCCATTGCCATCTTGGTTTTTGGCTGTCCCCATCTTGGTTTTTGGCCATTGCCATCTTGGTTTTTGGCCGTTGCCATTTTGGTTTTTGGCTGTCCCCATCTTGGTTTTTGGCCGTTGCCATCTTGGTTTTTGGCCGTTGCCATTTTGGTTTTTGGCTGTCCCCATCTTGGTTTTTGGCCGTTGCCATCTTGGTTTTTGGCCATTGCCATTTTGTTTTTTTGGCCGTTTCCATCTTAGTTTATGGTTCTTGCCACTTTGGTTTTTTTGGGAGACCATAAAAAACCTGGAGCAGAACTGTGATGGATGATTGAGCCGAGATGAACCTAACACGGGGTGAAATATCATGGTCATGGGGAAAAGAAATAAGATGCAAGCGTTGTCTCTGATGTCAAAGTCTTCATTAGCCCAACAATCCACCCTGACTCTGAGGCTTTGCAGCGCTATGACAACGTTGAACTACTCACTTTTGTGTCTGACGGACAACCAGAGGTCTTTGATAAGTAAACAAAACATAAAATAGGTCATTTTAAGTGTGACAGACTCCCAACCCAATAAATATTAATGCTGTACTGTTTGTGTGTCTGATGGACTGGATTCTAATCACAGCTGAGAGGTTCTGTCTGTCAATACGACTGGCATTGGACGGCATACTCTTCATTACAAAGTGCTCTGTGTGTGTGTGTGTGTGTGTGTGTGTGTGTGTGTGTGTGTGTGTGTGTGTGTGTGTGTGTGTGTGTGTGTGTGCGTGTGTGTGTGTGTGTATATGTGTGTGCTCTCCACTAAATTAAATTTGTCACCTCCTCTCGTCTTCACTTTGACTGCATGTCTGTAATGAATCACATGTATGGAAATATTGCTAACCAGGAGCAGTCAGCCTCTGTCACCGTCAAGACAAATAGACCTCAGTATCCCAACAGGTCACCAGCAGCGCCCCCAAGTGAGCACACACAACTACTACAATTTGAATCTCTTAAATAGGAGTCCAATTGGTTGGTCCAGTAAGAAACAATGGGATACATCACTCCGAATAGAGACTGTGTATTTGCTGGTTCTGCATGTTAATAAGTCATCACATACAGTAAATGGTCCACTGAGTACCTCAAAGTAAAAAAAAATATGGAGTTTTCCATTATTTGTATGGAATATTGTATATTTGTGACATCACAAATGAACAGAAATCCTAACGGCTTGTTTCAAAAGCTCAGTTTCTGAATACGGGCTGTGTGTATTTCTCTGTGGATTGAGCGTTCCGATACTTTCACAGTATTTATATAGAACTTAAACCTGCTTTATAATATAAAAGCCATGAATATGTCACTTTTTACAATATGGGACCTTCAATATACATCTTAATATATATATGAAAAAAACAATAACAACAAAAATGAGCATCACAGTCGTTTTTATACATTTTCTTAAATTGATCTATGTTTGTACTTTGTTTAATTTCTTCATCTAAGTTTGATAAACTGTCAGAATATGATTATAAGAATGCATATTTAGTCAGAAAAAAAGGTCAAACTTTAATTAAATAAAATATTAAATATGTAGTCAAAATAAACAAGCACTTTTTCAGAGAAGGGGAAGAACATTTTGTGCTTGTGATGGGGTCAGCATCTAGTTTCAGAATTTGAACTATGCTAGTTGTTAAAGGTGGGGATATTTTTATTTTTTATGTTTAGGACAGAAATAACAAGCCTGTGTTGCTGTGCGTCAGACACACAGTACAGATTCCACCTGTCACGTTTCACGTCCTCCCACCAAGCTGTTATAAAGGCCGTTTATACATCATTGATAAAGTTATAGACCACGACGCAAACCTGCTTCTTATCAACGGCATACAACACGTATTTCATTAAACATTTCAAATGACTGTGGCTGTCAGCCTTCATATCTTCATGTAGCAGAGGTATACACTATACACGGACTACCAGCTGATTAAAAATGTCCCTGCTTCTTGGATAAATTGTATGCTAAATATATAGAAATATCTTAGTTAAGACAACATTAAAGCCCTGCAGTTAGGCTGAAAATTATTTGCAATGTATGGCCTTTTAAAACATGAAATGACGGACTGAGAAACACAATCTGATTGTACTTATTTTAGTCCAGTGAGTAAAACCTGACAAGTTAATGAGGCTGGATTTAATGTGTAACGTTAACTAGTTAACCTATTGAGGTTATAAAAATACACATTGGGATTCATGCAGCAACATTCTCGTTAATTTTTTTTATATTTTCTCTTAATTTTCTGTTAAGAGAAAAAAAATAAGAGAAGTTAACTCCAGATGCACCAAATGTTTTTAACCATCCAAATCTGCTTTTACCCAGGCGTGCAGATTGGTGAATCCCACTTGACCGATTGTTATTTGTTAGTATAATGTAATATTAAATATTGGAATACATGGAGCCCATTTCCTCCACTCCCAATATAATTTCCTTGAGTGGTATGCATATATGTTGAGAGGAAGGTGCACATTCCTCTCGCTCATCTGTTCAACATTTATATGAGCTGTGAACTTGTGAGGTTTGAGAAATGCTTGTGCACTTCTCCTTTAAAATGTCTTAGAGGGGAAAATCTTTCCAATGAGGGGAATGTTTACCTGTTTCTCCACTTCGCTAACAATATTTATATATTATATATTTAATTTTAAAATACATTTGACCTCCAATTGGCTCCAAATGAGGGCAGATTGATGCCACCCGGGTTAAAGTGGCTCTAATTCCAGAGATCCTTCCTGATTGGCCACAGACAGCAGGTGACAGGTATAAAAGAGCGAACTGGTTGGTCTGTTCTTCACTCTCCAAGTAAATGGAGGCCAGTGTTTTGTGTGTAGTGGAAGGTTTTTTCTCAATAACTGTATGCAGAGGACCTTAAGTATGATGGCGTATTGGGGCTATTGTTGGCCTTACTCAGAGGCTTCCCAAGTAGCCTTCCACTTGGATACCCAAAGTGTGCCAAATGGGTTTTCTACCTTTTGAAAGGAAATCTGGCAATAAAATACTACTGATATCCACTCAGAGGCCTTCCTTACCATAATAATACTACTTTGGGAGTAGCGGAAGTCAGACAGCGGCTGGCTTTACCACGGTTTTACACTCCACTATTTTTCCGAGTTTTTTTCTTGCAAAGTTACGCCTTTATAACATTGCAAATTTGCACTTTGGCCATGACATTTACCATGTGCATCATCCCATTCTACCATTGTGCGCAGTATAAACTCAATACAAAAAAAGCTATAATTTTGTCTCCAAATGGAGTAGTTTTATTATAATAATGAAATATGATTGAGTAAAACTTAGATAAGAACAAATAAGATCAATAACAATGGAAATAAAATAACAAAAAAGAATCCAAAGTCATACATTCAATCTAAAAACAGTCAAAAATAATCTAACTAAAATATTGAAATCATTGCCAAACAAACATTGTTTGGACAAAATACACTTGGAGTGTTGTTTTAGTAGCGTTAAGGCCTCGTCTTTTAGAAACCATTTGGAAAAAGACCACCACACAAAGTTTTTAAGCAGTGTTTTAACACAAAGCTTAGCCGAACCCGGTACCAGGTTCATCAGGTAAAGTGTGTGAGGGCCTACAGGTGGCTCTAGTGATGAACTGTGATAGCACCGTGTTTACATATGTCCAATAATGTAGTCTGACATGTGGGTTGATCTGTAAATTGAGTGCATCTCCTGCATCATTTTGCATCACCCGTTCCAGATCAGACACAGTACACTATGTTTTCTCCCGTCTGATGAAAGAAGAGCTCCTGCTGGGTCAGGCCAGGGGTCGAGACTGGAGCAGCTCCTCGTGTCCCTTTTCACTGCAGCTGGCTGAGGATTTTACTGCCTACAAGAGCACAGGAATGTTCACGTCTTGGTTTTCCGTGAGACATAATGTTTTATTGCACTCCCTCGGACACCATTTCTGTCTCTCCTTGTTTGGCAGCTATGCAGCAGTGGCAGCAAGTGTTTACGTTTGCCCCCGAGGGGGTGGCTGATAGGAGGAAGCTGAATAACAGGACGGACAGTTACTCAAACAGACTAGCTGGAGACCAAACAGCAGCGAGCCAGAGAGGACGAGAAGCACAAGACATCACAGCTTCAATAAGAAAGACAGGTATGCAAAAAAAAAAGACTTTCACTAAGCACAGCGATACAAGTTCAGTAAGAGCAGGAGTCTCTCTGGATGACGACGCATCAACAAGGATTTGACTGTAAAGCTAACAGTAATTGATTTTGGTGCTAATATTCAAACTTTGAGCTGAAGGAAGGAAAAAAGATCCTGTGAGTCGTCATAATGAGAAACTTAAATTTCAAAGTAGTGACTTACTATCTCAAAATAATGACTTTGTATCTCAAAATAATGACTAATTATTACAAAATAATGACTTAGTATCTCAAAATAATGACTCAGTATTTCTAAATAGTGACTTTATTTTTCAAAATAATGACTTAACATTTCAAAATAATTACTTCATATTTTAAAATAATGACGTAGTATCTCAAAATAGTTACTTACTGTCTCAAAATAATAAGTTAGGGTATCAAAATAATCACTTATTATCTCAAAAATAATAACTTAGAATCTCGAAATAATGACAGTATTTTAAAATAATGACTTAGTATTTCAGTACTTTGTTTTTCAAAATAATGACTCAGTATTTCCAAATAATGACTTAGTCTTTCAAAGTAGTGACTAATTATTTTAAAATAGTTAATTACTGTCTCAAAATAATAAGTTAGGGTATCAAAATAATTATTTATTATCTCAAAAAAATAATAACTTAGAATCTCGAAATAATGACACAGTATTTCAAAATAATGACTTAGTATTTCCAGATGGTGACTTTGTTTTTCAAAATAATGACTAAGTATCTCAAAATAGTTACTTATTGTCTCAAAATAATAAGTTAGGATCTCAAAATAATTATTTATTGTCTCACAAATAATAATAATATTGACTAAGTATTTTAAAATAATGACAGTATCTCAAAATAATTGCTTAGTATTTAGTATTAATGATGACAGCATTTCAAACTATTAGTATCTCAAAAGTCATTATGAGACAAAGATTCTCATTATTTTTAGAACGTTTGTCATTATAATGACGTACAAGATCTTTCTTTTTTCATCACAAGGCAAAGTTTTAATCCTATTGGTGGAAATGGGCTCCCATATTAAGCAGAACTCTTTTTTTCAAACAAGTATTTCAACGTTGCTTTCACTCAGGATGTAAAAAGACAGAATATGTTCCTGTGTTTCAGTATCAATAGGACGCTCCATGAATCAGTGCTGCACTTCGATACGGTTAGTAGGCATAGTGCTCATTGTTAGCGATGTGTGGGCTGTTGGTAGATTTCATCTAAGTGTATTTTAATCCGTGTCAGATGAACTGATAGGGCAGAAATAATCCCCTTCAATTAAAGGTATCAGTCACCTATCTCAACCATCTGGATTGAATTAAGATCATATCACATTCAAAGTACAAAACGCTGCCGAAGCTTCACGAATCAGCCGGGAGCGTAAGTTTGACCTACACCTAACCATCAAGCTGTATGCAGAGTGAAACCTTCGACACTCTTGGCACCGGTTAGTGAGTATAGTGAGTGTTGGAGAATCTTAAGTGAGTTGTCAGTAGTAGTGAGTCGTCCTCGGCGCTGATTTACAGTTAATCAGAGACAGCTGAGCCGGGAGGTATTCCTGCTCTCGAAGGTCTAACACTCCTTCACATTGTTGGCTATAAAAAGCAAAGCCCCTCGGCATATTTAATGTACAGACCAGTCATCCTAAACATGTAAAATGTCAATATACATCAGAGCAGCACGGTAAAAAAAATAAAAAAAAATAAAAAAAGCATTAGTTTTGGAGGGGATTTAAAGATATTCATTGAAAAGTGTGAACAAATGGAACAAATCTGACAACATCTGCAGGTTGTTGATGACATTTAACACCCGTTGCAAAGGTAAATAAGTCATAGCTATAGACATACCGCAGGAGCGGAGGAGGAGGAGGTGATGAAAAGATGAATAAGAAATAGTGTGGAGGGAGAGAGAAACCCCCGACTGTGAATGGCATGTCTGCTATTTGTGGAAGAAGGAGGACAGAGAGAGGCTTTCATTGCATGAAGATAGAGTAGGAGTAAACTATATAAGCGTGTGGACATGTTGACAAGATGTCAGTCCCCCACTGGAAACCTGATTCACTTCAATTTACAGACACAGTTTATAAGATATGGCACGCGATATTCTTTATTTTTCAATCGTCAGACCAAAACCTACAGCAAGTATTGTCTGTTTATCCTGATATATGTTCTTCCTCTGTGCCAGAGAGCTCCATTGTGAGCGATGAATGTTTCACTGGGCGACATGTTCCTTCATGGCCATGAACATGGTAACACTAGTTTATTTTGAGCTGATCCCACATACGCTGCCCCGCTGCTGGAAAACTAGCACAGAGCACTAAAATAGTCCCCTAAAATATGCAGTATTCACTCCTGTTTGAGTAACGTTTGCTAAAAACTACAGTGCATCAGGTGAATAAGAAAATTACTTATCCATTTTAAGAAAGAAACTACACATTTGAGAACTCTTTTTATAGTTTTACGTCTTCGGAAGGACCCAATGAGAGACACGAAAAGGCGTATGAATGACATGATAATTCGCGAGGTATTTAGCGTGCAATAAGAACACCATTCTTGCTTTTGGCGTGTCATGTCTACGCCATGTAGTCTGTACTGACTGCAATGTAAACGCATCCGTGTAAATATGCTAAGATCAGAATTAGCGATGTAGAATACAAAGTGAGAAAGACTGCTTGTGGTGGATGGGTCCAACAAACACAGGACTTTTAACCTGGAGATCGGTGTTTTGTTTTGTAAATTAGTGACATTTGTAATGTGTTTTCCATATATATATATAAAAAGTTGTTTTACATCATACGTATTTTACTTATTTTAGTTTAGTTTACGTACTTATTTTAAGCCCAAACATGATGTTTTTCCTAAACTAAACTAAACTAAGTGGTATTGTTGCCTATAGCCATTATTTCAAAAATAATGACAGTATTTTTTAAAAAAAAGACTTAAAATATTGGCTCAGTATTTCAAAATAATGACTTTGAATCGCAAAATAATGAGAAACTTTCTCAAAATAATGACTTAGTATTTCAAAATAATGAGTTAGTATCTCAAAAGTCATTATTTTTACAAAGTTTCTTATTATTTTGAGATACTAAGTCGTTATTTTGAGTAAGTTTGTCACTATAACAAACAAAACTGCAGCCGTTACTGTAGTTTTGGTGCGTGTCGTAAATATGACACACGAAAAACAGAGTTCAATTGACATGCAAAAAGCCTAAAATGCGTCCTTATGACACGCAAAATGTCCTCATAATGTTGTGATATTTATACGCCTTCCCGTGAGATCGGGTTACCATAGTTATTGTTCTCACTTGCATGAAACTTCAAATCCTCAAATCACATAAATAAATGAATATCAAATCAATCGCCAAGTGAAAATCCAACATTTTCAAACTTCATTTATGCATTTCTCTGTATGTTCTATTGATATATTACTGTAAACATATCCATGTTTCTGTGCCATATCCAGTGACTGCTCTAAAAACCTAATTTCCCCACCGGGACCATTATGGTTTCATGTTATCTTCTCGCCTCTCTGGCAGCTGACCTGCTGGCTGCATGGGGGGTCGTAACTCAGCCTCTTCCAGAAGGCCGGGGAAAGATAGAGAGAGAGCCCCGGAGATAGAGACACCGATAGGTTTGTAGGTTTGAGGGATGTATCACTATGTATAGCTTTGGAAACAGAGAAGAGGACATCCAGGGGGAGCGTTGAAGGAGACAGGGAAATCTTTGTCCCTGTAGAGATCAAGGGCTGTGGAGGACGGAGGATTTGAATACCAGAGGAAGAGCTCAGAGGAGGAGCTCACCTCTCTCTCTCTCTCTCTCTCTCTGTCTCTCTCTGCTGCCAAAGGACACATTTCAGGTGTCGAGAACAGAAACGCTGAACAGTTTTTGACCTCTCCTCTCAAGGAACCAAGTTCTTCTTCAGGTGCAGCAACAGATCTTGTGAGTTAAAACTATTTTTAGAAACTTGTACCAGTACGGAGCAACAGTATGGAGCATGACTTTAACCCAGCTGTATGTTTACATATTCAAGGAATGCATTTTTTTTTTATCTACGGTTGGCAATAAAAGTCAGTCGTTGAGTCCAGTTTGATCCAGAATGAAGTATCTCATTAATTATTAAATGGATTTCTGTGACATTTTGGTGCCGAGAGGATGAATCCCAATGACACCCTGACTTTTTATTAAAGGTACTATATGTAACTGAGACCTTCCTCGACTCGGGACTGTTTTGCCGAGAAAATCCAAAGAAGCCGTCGGTTGCTTCGTAACGTAAGCTTATAAAGCAATTTGCAAACTGCAAGCTATAGTTAGTATCATGGAGCCAGTGGTCCAAATAAAATATAGAAACATTACAGAACAATATGTAATGGGTAATGCCCGACACAAGGGGTCCATTATCAGGACGATAAGGTGGGATGTCAGGATGCTGACTGCAGTTCACTTAGCAGCCGCAGGTGTCATTATTAACAAGGATTTTCTGAAAGTTACATACAGTACCTTTTAAGTGTCAAAATTTCCACAAATTAACTGAAAATGCTTACCAGATTCCTGTACAGGTTGAATGCTAGCGCACGGCCAGAGGCTTAAAATTATCGTATTTTGAGGGAAATCAGTTATAACCACGAGAACAAATGGGTTTAAATGTGAATTTTTACAAAACAAGTCCTGTGTTTTTAGATCCATCCGGCCACCCCGACCCCATCCACTTTTTTGTCGCTCTTTATAGTACGTCACCTGTCATGATTATGTGGATAACATACAAATGATTACGTGGGTTATGTAGGCCTATGAGTTATAGTGCATTACTTTTCGCAGGTATAGCTACGAGTAGTTTATGAGAACAGCCTGACCAATCTGATGTGGATATAGTTGTCACATTACTTGTTTCTTCTTCTTATCTGTCCAGTAATCAGCAGACCTCCAGAGGCTGGAGCAGAGGGAGCACATTGGGGATACAACACCCAGTGTGTACAGCAGTACTATGGGCAAGGAAGACAACGAATATGGGTCTTGGAGAGGTAACCGTATTTTCCACTTACTATGTTTTGTTTGAGGGAAACTTTGGTCCAGCATTGAGGGAGAACGCTGCAGACGGCGCGCGCAAAACGGGGTGTAATGCAATCATATCGGGCAATTCCTAACAGTTCAAACAGACCGGATCAACTGAAATGTAAAGAAAAAGGTTTTATTTCTTTGTAGGGCCCTTTCCGTAATATCGTCAGACACTTATAATAATAATCTGAGCATGTCCGTGACAAAAACAAGCACTTTTAGTGGATGTAAACTGACGGTGAGCGATTACATTGCAGCTCGTTTAGCGGCTGCCGTCACTCACACGTTCTTCTTGTTTGACTTTTACAAACAATCTGAACAAACAAGTATACCGTAATAGTGATTATTTCATGATCATTTACGTTTCTCTTAAAGTGTTTCTTAATTGTGTGTTGGAGAGGTTTTCGTTGTTGTTTTTGTGTGGTCATCAAATGTACTCACGCTGCAGGAAATCACCTCTTTATCTTTCTGTCTGCTGGCAGACGGTGATGAGCCCAAAACAGACGTCCACGCTGACAGAAAGACCGGAAGCAACCGGCGCTCACTCTGCAACTCCTTAGAAATTAGTAACTCGGTACGATTCTCTTTCTCCTGTTTATCCTAAAAATTCTAAATGTAATGTAAAAACACAGGGTGTGGTTTTATCTTAATACACAAGAAGACGGAAGTGGGCTTTCCTTGCTCTTCTTGCTCTTTTTGGTGGTTTCAAATCCTTTGTGTGATTTAAATTCGAACTGTCCACCACTGGAATTACGTGATCTTGTGATAAAGAAAACAACATGTCTCCAATTGTCACCCTGTCTTTCTCTTGTTGGTACGTCTTGTCGACCTGTGCTGTATGTCTCAAACACAACCTGCCTTCATCTTCCATTCGTGTCGCGTGTCAACCCTGAACTCAGCCTGACGACAACTCGCTCCAGCTTCAATCTGCTGTTCTCGATGACAACGCTGTCAATGCCGACGATGATGGAGTGAAGAAGAGTCACGAGGGACGAAGCGAGAATGACGAAGAGGGCCACCTGGCCTATCACATCGGCCTTGTGATGAAAGAAAGATGTACTTTGTTTTTGGTGTCTTCTCTGTCCTTGTCATAGCTGTGATGTTTTGATATTTAAGATAAGGTCAAGATATTTTCGGTCTCCTTCACGTCATCCTTTTGTGATGGGTGAAATATTCGTACATTCTTTTTTGCTTCGACATTTGTCTTTTACGACACTGGCCACGTTTACATGCACAAAATTATTCTGAAAAAGACAATATTCCTACTAAGCTTTCTACATGGCTAATGAAAATGAAAATTCCACTAATAAAAAAAATTAAAAAAAGACATTCAGTAGCCTACAGCCTTAATTAAAGGTGCTGGTATCGGTATTAAGATATCCAACCCTAGGCATAACCCACAAATGATCCATGAGGAATAAGGCCTAATGCAGATATCCCAAAATGTTTACAAAACTCGTATTAAATTCAGAATATTTTCATATTTGAAATAATGTTGGAATATTAGTTTGCATGTAAACGTAGTCAGTGTTGAACAATAAATGTCTGTTCGTCCTTCCCAGATGAGGTGGTAAAAACTCTGGGAGCAGGAGCCTTTGGAAAAGTGGTGGAGTGCATCGATAGAGACAAGTAAGCATGCTTGAACTGTTGGAAACCAAATCTGTATCTTAAAACTTTTTTGTTCTCCATCCATCAACAGCCAGATACCAGAAACAGTTTAATCATGTAAACTGAATGCAGAAGAATACATTTTTTATGTGT
>CAKALG010028472.1:0-15853 GCA_916700815.1 Helicolenus hilgendorfi | reverse complement strand
ACAGCAGAACCCAGGATAGACAGGGAGTGTGAGTGGCGTGGCGTGTTTTCACTACAACAACCCCCCGGTAACTGACGACAAAAACTTTTAGGCTTGAGGTTTATCCAACAGGCCGGCTGGCATCAGCATCAGATTGATGCGATTGGTCCAGTGATGAAAAGAGACTTTTTTTTTGCCCCAAAAGACATTTTGTTGATGAATTCAAAGCAGCAACGGAGCCTTTGGGGGATGGAATCAATGAGCAGTTGTCTGCACACTCCAAGGTCCATGCCTGCTGTTGCATTTGAACTCCTACCAAACAACCACATTTTGTCAGGTCGAATACCGTCGAAGGCACTCAAGTGGTCCTCTGTGTCAGTGGGCTGATGAATAGTTAAAGAGGGCGCATTATTTCTTATCCAGGGGCCACTGTATAAATTCCCTGTTGGAGCTGGTTGCTTGCTTGTCAAAACCATTGTGCTCAAATTCATGTTGCCATGTCAGGTTCTTTCATTCAGTGTCATTCAGAGTGTCAGGGGCTTCAGCGATCCACTATTAAAGTTGTGTTATCTGGTGGAACCGGGCCATGGACATGACAGACATCACAGCCTCTTCAGTCAGGCAGGCAGGCAGAGAGGTTGGCTGCTGTTGTCACCAAGGGGGGGAAGACATCAGGACCAAAGGCTGAGGTGATGCCAGTTCCTGATTCCACCCATGCTATGCTTACACTGAGGAATTCCATTTAAAGGCCTCAGTATACTTCAAACAACTACATTGTTCGATTGTCTGAATCCATTCTGCAGCAAAGATTGTTCTACCTGTTCTGAAATGCCACACTGGAAGGCCAGAAGAAAAGCCTGTTGTCATAACCTCGTCCTGGCTACATCCCACCGCCTTCCCAAACTCTCCCCAAGACCTCGATACACGTGGAGATTCTTAGATGCGCTTTGGGACAGTCTCACTTCAGATACATTAAAGGTGTTGATCTCTGTTACAGAAGCAAAACAAAACAATGGAAGTAGTTTTGAAAACCATCCTTTACCAAGGGAAACAAGAGAATAACATCCCACAATTCCTTGTGGCCGCAAAATTTAACACGGCACAATTCATGAAAAACGAACAATATGCTTATCTTGTATATTATTTTCATAGAGTCATATAATAATTGGGATTCATGTTGATAAATATGAGCGGACAGTGACTGTTGGATTGTCGAGTTACAAAAGTTCTTGCCATTGAAATGGGAGTTTGAGGCGCCATTAAACAACCCAACAAGTAATTCATCTGAAGCATACCGAGGCTTTCAGGGCAAAGTCAGAACAGGTGAAATAGTCTGGGATTGGAGTATTGGTGCATTAAAAAAAACAAAGGTGCACAGGAACAATTTTTGTCTTTATTGTGATATTTTGGTCAAACGACTGAAGAGAAAATATTTTACTTTATAAGTTCAAAAGGTATGTGGACATCCGAACATCACACCTACTTCTGATACCTTATATTCATTCTGAATGGGACAACGAGCGTTGGACGTGGTGGAAGGCTTTAGTGAACTGCAACCAGGAACAGGAATTAATTCAGAGATACTGATGTTTAAACATCATTTAACCAACTGGCAGGAAAAAAGAGAGAGAAAAAATAGAAAGTGCGCATGCATGGGCGATCAAGAGTGAGGGAGTGTACATATGGGCAGCCAGAGAAGTGAAACTGAAACTGAACTTTTATCTGGTAATTATTGGATATAATTCAGCGTAATTCTCTGCATGGTTTATCAGTGAAGTGTATGAACTGAACTGCAGACTGGAGTCTCTGCTAGCACAGCAAGCAGGGTGACAGCTGTCTCATATGAATGGGTCCAGCGTGGGTTGAACATGCTCGGAGTATAGACCCGTGCCATACCGCATCTGTTCCAGTCACATTCTTCCACACCGAACTGGGAAAACCATTTCTTTATGGAGCTTTGTGCACGAGGACATTGTCATGTTGTAACAGGAAATGACCAAATAAACTTATGCCAATATGGGAACAACATTGTGGCATTATTGTATATAATATCACTGTATGATGTAGCATTAATATTGCACTTCATTGGAGCCACTAACTATTGAAAAAGAGACCAAAAGTGTGTGGACAAGGGTATCCACGTATTTTTGTGTCATTATATGTCATTGTTATATCAACTATATGACTGAGTATGTCATAGTTTCTCAGGATAATGAATCATATAAGCATAACAATCAAAGTCCTTAAAGGGACAGTCCACCCCCAAATCAGAAATACATAATTTCCCTCTAACCTGTAGTGCTCTTTATCAATCTAGATAGTTTTGGCGTGAGTTATCGAGTGTTGGAAATATCAGCATTAGAGATGTCGGACTTCTCTCCAATATAATGGAACTGCATCGCACTCAGCTTGTGGTGCACGAGGCTCTTGTCCATGAGTAGACGTACGCCTACTTCTGGGATGTAAACATTGTTGGCGTCTTCCTTGGATGAGCTGTAGGTGAGCTAGCAGTATCGGTTAGCTATGACCCTCTCGTCCATGACTAGATGCAAGGTGATGCAGTTTCTACACAAGACTGCGGATTGTCTTGGGTAACCAGGTCATGATTTCTAGAAAGACAGTTTTTCAAATTTCTTTTTGGCGCTTTGAGCACCACAAGCCGAGGGACATCCAGTTCCAAACTGGAGAGAAGGCAGACATCTCTACTGCCGATATCTCCAACACTCGGCAACTCCCACCAAATCAATCTAGATTGATAAATAGCACTACAGGAAAGAGGAAAAATGTGTATTTTTTATTTTATTTTAGGGTGAACTGTCCCTTTTACGAGGATCATTGTGAAAACACTGACATCTTTAGTTACTGTGTTACATCCTGCAGGCAAGGATTAAATGCAAAACAACTAAATACAACAATCGAGAACCACTGCAACATCGAGACACTTGGTCTTGCATTTGTACATCACTGCTTCAGGCCGTTACCAGCTGGTTGCGGTGTAATCAGACCAGAGGCTGAACTTCTCTGCCCACTTTTGGGCAGATGGAGGCCTGGGATCGGACCCATCCACATAACTAACACCTTGCTCCTGGACTCGCCTGTAGACTGATACAGGAAAGTCTGAGCTATAAAACCTAGAAAGTGTCTGTTGGCTGTGACAGAGGACAGGGCAGCTCCTCCTCATGCTTCAGTGTGAGTGAAGGTCCCCAATGTTTCTGTGTCTCAGCTGTTTGATCGGTGCCTCGCTTTGGCAGCCATCTGCAGTCCTACTGGGGCTGCAGTTTTAATGTCTGTCTTCCAATTGCTGTTTTTAGCAGTAAAAGTCACTTTAGAACTATTATTTCTAAAATGACAGTTTAAGGAGACAGTCCACTCATTGAAAACAATTGTATAATTTATTCCAACACAGTCTCACGGCAAATTTAATCTATTTGATTTGTGAATGTAGACACAAATTTTCCTTTTTTTGCATGACACTTCACGACTTGCACGACTTTCAAAATATTTTTTGTCCAGCAACACGTGACGCACGTGTCAATTTCTGCTCCAGTGGAAGTGGCGTAACTTAAGTACGGACGTTACGTGACAAAAACTACTTAGTTAGGTTTAGGAATAGATCGACTTGGTTAGGCTTAGGCAACAAAACTAGTTAGGTTAAGCACATGGAAATGCTCTAACTTAAGTACGGAAGTTACGTGACAATAAATCAACTCTGACTTTTGGTTTCACACGGAACATTAACACCGGTCTCCTGGGCAATTGTCCTATGTTTTTTTGACCCACCCATCCACCGCAACCTCATTCCTACACGGCGTTCGCCACTCTTTATACTTTCCGGTTCGCAATTATGTGGATTACATATGAATTGATTTGCTGACCATCAGGAAAAAAAATGTGAAATTCGTATATATAGACACAATAAATACACTAAATTGTGACTATTTCATGAACTGCTGTGTGACCGGGCTGTATATTCTGTTGCTCTAGTGGAGCAAGTGTGAGAAAAGTGACATACCTCGGATTGGGTTTGAACACTCCAAATGTTCTGCATCACAAACTGGCTGTGAACAGTTTGACTGATATGGGTGTTTACGAGGCGGGGAGGGTCGAATGACCCATGGAGTTAGATTATTGGAAGTGTTTCTGGAGCTTGAGCCATTCTATATGGCCTTTGCTGATTACATTTTGACCATCTGTCTTTCAACTTTATGGAAGTGGAATACTACAATGACTACAATTTTACATTTTCAACTGGGAAACCAACCGAAATCCCCTGGACCTACAACATAAAAAAGCAATGTTTATAAAGTGCTAAAGTTGGAAAGGAAGCTCAGAAAATGTTAAAAGGGAAGCTATGTTCCAGTTTTATAAAGTCTACTCTATCAGTTGTAGAAAGTGTGAGATGGATATTGGCCCACAGTGAGCCGGCCATTTGGCGATGCCATTTCTATCGTATATGTATGCGTCACTATGGGCTTATAAATGGTTGCATTACTTGTAAACGGTGTAAATATAACGAGCGAGAAACAGACACAAGACTTTCACCCAGGAGACCGCTGTTTGTGTCCCGTGTGAAACCAAGTCAATGTTGACTACTTACTAATGTGGCCTACGGTGTCAGAAAGCTACAGAGAGACACCTAAAGGTTACAAAGCAGAGATTCGTGGGTTGTGGTGCGTCGCGATCAATGAAAAAAAGCAAAGGAAACAATCGACTGACACACCACGAATACCAATTTTATATCAACGAGTAGGAATTGGTATTGATGTGGGACAATAACGCTTGTCGAAGATTACCAGTCACAGAGCAAGATAGCCATCCACGGAATCCATGAAAGATGATTCAAGGTCCCGGAGGAAATTTAGCTTGGTGTCTTCTTTTATTTTCCCCCTTTGAAAAAACAACGAGGAAGGAAAATACATCAAACGGAGAAATGAGGGCAGATATAGGCCATGAGCGGAGGAGATGCTCAATCAAACCGCTCATGTCGGTTGCATGAGTGCAGATAGCGCTGATCGTAATTACCGTCATTGTCTTTTTCGTCAGAAAACAAAAACAGATACAGACTTTTTCTACGCTTTATTCTTACTGTAACCATTAAGATGTCCGTTATTTGTCTGGCTTTATTACATGACAGCATTTGGTAAGAGCAGACATGTGACTGGGAGTACACAGCAATATTTCCCTCTATGTATTTCCATCTAAAGCAGATTCCAGCAGCAGAAGGTGTCACAGGCATCCACAGACTGTCCTTTGACACCAGCCTCGTCCCGTTTTTCAAAGTCAATTTAGCCATCCTGTCGCGTGGTGTGCCAGAGACGAGGACCAAACAATAGACATCACCAAGGAAGCTCCACGGCAATTCATCAGAGGCGGCGCGTCGAGAGCTTTCCCGCCAGTTTTATCAGCAAACAGCCAATGAATATGCTGTTAAACAAACAGCCATCCAAACAGGACCACCGTGCCTAACGTCATTATGCCTGTGTCCTCTGCTCGTCGACGGGAAGAAAGAGCCAGCCTCGTCTCAGGAACCCTTGTGGGGATTTAACTATACCAGAATTCTGATCTGACTTGGACCACGTCCCAGAAAGCAGCAGAGTTAATAGCCTTTCTCTCTATTGAATAATGCTTTGAATCCGTAATGTAGGGAATACACAGGAGTGCAGTTTAATGTTCCTTCGAGGGTACTTCATTTCCTCTGCTACAGAACGCTGAAAAAGTGAGCTTATTTTTTCAAATTAAGGGGAGCTCTAGTTGAAGACACCGTCCGCTTTCTAGACAGTAATATATCTCCGAGCATCATCATGACCGCTTCAGCACTGCTCAGCACGAAAGACGAAAAACACTCTCCCTCTGAATCTGCAGTGGTCACAGAGGTGCAAAAATGCCTGAAGACATGTCCACACAAGGATATTGTACAATCAATAAAATATTTCCCGTATCTCACAGGGGACTGAGGAAATGAATAAATGAATGGGAAAAGGGTAAAAAAGATTTTCTTTCAACCAAATCTCAGTAAGTCCAATAATTCACTATTACACTCCGAACATGTCTGATGGCAGCGCTCATCACCTGCAAGTACATAACACTAGTAATTGTTATACACAAAATATAGATGTAAATATCTGTCAGTCGGTCTGTTGATAGATTCAGTGTGAAAAGTCAGAGTGAAAAATTCCCATTCCAATTCCTTTTTTTAGTTTATTTATTTTTTTGCGTTTATTTTTTATTGATGTAATTCTTTTTGCATTCATTATTTAATTTATTTTTGCATTATTTTATGTTCATTTTTAAATGTATTTATTTATGAGTTTAAGCATTTACTCATTTATCTACTTATGCATGATTTTCCCTAAGCATGAAGAAATGTAAAAACCAATGTACGGGTAAATGTGTTAAGAAAGAATACAGAGATACATTAATATAAGATAATACAAAGTTTGGGGGAAAAATAAGGCGTGAAATGCTAGATATCAATTTATTTCACATTTTATCAATTAATTAATTAATGACTACATTTGTTATTCTTATTACAATATATTATTTTTGCTACTTTTAATGACATATTAATTTATTTATCGATTCATTTATAAATTCATTCATATATTTTTTTATTGTGGCAGTTTTCGTCCTCCATAGCTATCAGCCACATTTTGTCTCTAAAAAGCTCAAGTTCTAAGAAAATACTGAGGACATGACCTTGACGTCCTCAGTGATTGCTGCAGCTCTGGTTGTTTACAGTTGGATCATTTCCGATGAGCTGTGCTGAAATACAGAATACAAGAGAACATTCACCATTTTAGAAATGTCCCTAGGGTCCCAAAATGCTGGGACCGGCCCTGTTTCCAATGAACCAAAGGATGTTTCCTAAGGACAACTCTATCAAACACTTTGAGTTTAGAACAGTAGAATTAAACTCATCATGTCCTGGTATCAGTATCAGCATAGAAAGAGCAGACATTATGTACGTGCATGTCACAGACTTTAACTATTTTTCTAAACACCTCTAAGCCTTAAATCCTGGCCCACTTGTTGTTTTGTTTCCACTCGGGCTCTGACAGTATTTGGTTGATCCAGGCTGCAGCGCCTCTGTCTGAGCCTGTCCACATGCCACTAGACCACCTGTTGAAATAGTGGGTGGCTAATTCCAGTCGTAACTTCGGACTCCCTCTCCATTACACTCCATCTGACAGACCACCAGCTACACACCAACCAACCACTACCAGCATTCCACCCTCCATCCACACTCCCCCCTTCTTCCCTCCAGCAGGCATCCTGTTAGACAGCCCTCCCTTGATTGATGGAGTATCCCTACTCAGGGTTAATTTACACTCCTGAATAATGCATGGAATGATGCCACCACTCCATTCTGCAGCTCACCATGGGGTGAGGCTTCTGTGTTGGAGGAATCAAGATGTTTTTCCTTCTCGTTGCCACTCGTCCTCCCCTCGCAGATCACACTGGAGGATGGGGAGCCTTTATAGGAGATGACAGTTGGAGTGGCCAAAATGTTCTTGTGCTATTTATTATTGAGCTAGTGAAAATGGTAAACTCGATGAATAAGTAACTTGCACGACATTTTACTCCACTTTCCCTTTCAGCTTCTTTTTTTCCAATCAAAATGTCACTTAAAATCTTCAGTTTTATCTATAACATCAAGCCGGCATCTGTACCAACACCTTCTCACTCCTGAATCGTCAAATGCAGCAGCTTGGTCAGTTTTCCAAGTGTCAATATCCGCTCGTTACATGGTCAAACTATCTTTTCAAAATTCTGTTTTCACAGGAAACAGTTTGGTTAGGTTTAGGTAACAAAACTACTTGCTAGATTCAGGAACATATTGTGGTTTGGGTTCAAATAAGTACATTATGTTATTTGTTATGAATTTTTTTCCCAATGATGCCAAAAATATTCTGCCTACTGACGCTTTAAGTAGGCTATGTTACATAACTTAAAATAAGTCATTGACTTTTGGTTTCAAATGGGACACAAACACCAGTCTCCTGTGTGAAAGTCCCATGTTTTTGGCCCTATCCATCCACCCTTATCGCTATTCATACTCCGTAGCCTGACATACTCCTTTACGTCATAGTTTAACGTGTAGGTCCTCTGACCTAGCTGTATTTGACGAGTTGGGAGTGAGAACAGGCTGAATATCAAGCCAGCATCTGTAGATACATGGCCTCTGGATGTGTTGTATTGTGCAGAAAGGCAGTAGCTCTCATGCTAACCTGAATTTACGACTTTATTTCACTCAGTTTATAGTGCAAATCTAACTTGAGGATTCTGCGAATACCTTCAGAACAGCAGAAGCAGAAGCCTCACAAACTGAGGCTAACTATGCTACACAGTTTTTTTGACCTCCTGTCACACTTACAGTAAGCCAACGTACTCTATATCATAACCTCAATAAGAAATACACTTCATAAACAGCTTTATCATCCCTGGAGTATATTGCTCAGAAATGGGTAGCACCTCTTTTCCACCACTCCCCTGCCCCTCCTGCCTGTCTCATGATGTCTCAGACTCAGGGGCTGGGGGTCAGTGTGTGAAGACAAACCTTGACAAAAAGGACACTCCGATGATTGATGGTGGCTCGGCCGGCCAGAGACGCAGGAACACCCCTGAAAGCTAACATGTGCCACTCTTTTTTACTGTGTGCGAGCCCCCCTGCTATTTCTGTCCCCCTCTCCTCCGTGTCTCCATTTTTCATAAATGACAATTGTGCTGCTCAGCACATTTTCCCAGCCCTGACTTCAGTCCGTCCCTCTGGGGAAGGGTGTATCCCAGTGTCCAGACAATGTGAAGCATCTCCGAAATAAAGGAGCTGATGCTCGACAAAAAAAAGTCAGCCGCACCACACCAAATACTGTAGCTCAGAGTAAGGGTCCTCCTTATGTACTCTCTATTGTATGATGTTGTAAAATGAAATAAAATCAGTCACATGAACATGTGTTTGAATGCTCTGCAAACTCAAGTGTTATATTTTTTTTTTTTGTCCACACAGACATTTAGTTTATTGCAGATATGCATTACATCAAACGACAAGAAATGAAAGGAAGTTGTTGAGGAACAGATGAAACCAAGTAGGTTTAGTGCTGAGACTGACTCAGTTCACCTGCTTCGAACGTTTGATTCTTTGAATCAGTTGTCATCGGGAGCATTCTGTATATTTGATGTGTTATGGCCCTACTCTACCTCCTAGTTGGCTCAGTAGGCCGTTATCATCTATTGGTAAGCTGGATCACCACAGGGAGGTTAAAAATTGCTCGTCGGCTACCTCTAGTGCCCATAGTAATTATGACAGAAACAAAGGAGGAAGTCAGGCGACGTAGTGTGAAGAGCGCCAAGGAAGGAAGGTGGTTGCGGTGGATGGATGGATGAAACAAACATAGGACCAAAAAAGTCAAAGTCAACACATTGAGTTATTTTAACTGACGTACGTAAGTAAGTACTGCCTTGATTACCAGCTGCACACGGACCACAGAGAGATGTGCCAAGGCTTTTCAGGTCGGTAGATTCCAACGTTAACGTTATCTCTGTTGATCCGGTTCGTTAGCTTGCTTCCATGGCTGCAGAAAGCAGTGCTTGTATGCCAGTTTGTTTCATATGTGGGAACTGGGTGTTGAAATGGTCAGCGGACGGGATCACACCGGCCAAAACCAAAACAGACGTTCCGGACCAGAATGGAAATTTCAAAGGAGAACATACTGAACGGCTGTAGCATTGTTGTCAGAGAAGCCAGTATTTCAGTTCAGCAAGTTTCCTTAAAGTGGCAGTAGGCAATATATGTTTGGCATCATTGGGCAAAAATTCCATAAAAGCCTTTCAGCGTAGGTGCACATAGGTGCAGTTTGCCCCGTCTGAAGCATCATAATGGTAGTGATGACAACTGGCCATTTAATGGGCTGATAACATTTGAAATGGGAGCTAGGTTCAATCAATCCAATTCAACACAGAAAACTTCTTCTGGCACTCTTAGGCAGAGCATTAAAGCCATTATTTAGTTGTATATATTAAGGGTTTAAAATACTGACTGGCGCTGGGTAAAGTGTCAACAGTGTATACAAGGAGTGATCAATCTGTTTTATTACCTACACCCTGATCCTGAGAGGTCTAAACCAGTTAGTGTTTTAAACCATATATAAAGGCTATTAAAGGACTCTTTCTCTGCCAAAGAGTGCCTGCAGATTTATTTTTCGATGTCCAGTGTTTTGTTCAAGAGCACCATAAGGCTCCCTTGACTTGTGATTGAGCAGTCATTCATTGATTCAATACAACTTAATTTACCAATGTAATAGCACTGGAAACGGCAGCACCCACAAAATAAAAGCAACTAAAAGCAAAAAAATCATAAATAATGGAGCCTGAAACACGTGAAATGACCACAACCTCTTAACAGCGCATTACACGTAATGTGTTAAAATTACATGTCGGCACTACAGACACAATGCTAATGGAAAGTCAATTTGGAAACACGTCAGTAAGTGAACGTATCGGCATTCAAATGCACGTCAGTAGTGAACACAATGCTGTTGAAATGAACGTCAGTAAGTGAATGCGTCACAGTTCAAATGCACTTCGGTATGTTTGCCAGTTAGCGTTTAATGGCGTTGGTGCCTTTTCGTCATCGTCTTGTCTTAGTAATGGAAAAAAAGGTCGTTGACGAACGAGTCATAGTTTTCTTTCTTCATTCCGTGTGTCATGAATACGCATTTTAGCATTTTCGTGTGTCAAAACAATGACAAATATTGTCCAGAAACCCTTAGAGGGTACTGCATTTAGCAAAATATGCTCAAATCATAACATGGCAAACTCAAACCCAACAGGCAACAACAGCTGTCAGTGTGTCAGTGTGCTGACTTGACTATGACTTGCCCCAAACTGCATGTGATTATCATAAAGTTGGCATGTCTGTAAAGGGGAGACTCCTGGGTATCCATATAACCCACTTTCATTCACATATCTTGAGGTCAGAGGTCAAGGGACCCCTTTGAAAATGACCATATCAGTGTTTCCTTGCCAAAATGTTGCGTAAGTTTGAAGCATTATTTAGCCTCCTTCAGGAAAAGCTAGTATGACATGGTTGGTACCAATGGATTCCTTGGTTTTTCTAGTTTCATATGATGCCAGCATACTACAACTACAACCTTAAAAATAGCAAGTTCCGTTAATGCGATAAAGAAATTAACTTTTGTTAAATTTGACAGCTCTAATAAATATCAGAATTTTGAAAACATCAAATAATAATGTATAATTTCGGGCACACAAGCTAAAAGACAGCTCTCATGTTTTTTCAAAAATGTTTATTTTTCTAAATGTTTGGTTCAGAAATTGTGCTGAAATCCCTCTCCCAAGAGAAAACAAAAAAAGGATCCCAAAATAACACAAGAAAAGAAAAGTTGAGAGTTATTGCCATTAGTAATTGAGTCCCTTTACAGCTGAGATGATGGGTTTATGGCGCTGGGTAAAGTGTCAATCTTGCAGCGAGGCTGTGCTTATTGTCAAAGTGAGAGACCACCAATCATCTCCCGGCCGATGCATTGTTACAGTCTGGGTATTGACATGCTTCATAAATCAGAGCTATTGGATTGCTAGGCGCTATTTTTACAGCCAGTGACATGACCTGCCTGCCAGGGGCCTCACGTCCTGGTGAGCGTGTATTGACCTGATGCTCTGAGGCAGGGAACAGTCAGGAGGAGAGTCCACCATTATTTCTCCCAGACACACACACACACACAACCACACTCACACACACACCTGGCAGTACATTATGCACACCCACACACATTCCAATATTGTGGCATGGTTTATCCTATCTCCTGTACATTCTTTTGAGGCCTGGATACCAAGCAGTGACACACCACTCGCTCCTGTTTTTTTCCTCCAAACCCTTATCTGTCAACAAGCCGTGCCTTCATTACCGAGCAGGGGAATACGGGCTAAAGCGAGATGTCTTCCATCTGTCCACAACCATTATGCTTCCCATTAGACGGGACATCTTCATTTCCACTGGGAGAGATGTGCGACCGGATTGAGCCGACTCCTGTGCACTGATGGAGAGAGACAACAGACTGTCAGGTGTCCGGTCCCATTCACGCTACCCAGCCATCCGTTTTCATTAGGCGTGTCAAGAAGCGGACGGCATATTTTTTTCCATTGGACTTCCGCACATAATTTGCTCCAAATACGAGGCGCCGCCATCACAATGTGACATCTCGCGTCGAGTAAAAAGGGGAGCAGGCAGGAGATTGAGTGGCTGCATGGTCGCCTTTTTTGGAAAAAGCCTCGACAACAAACGCGAGCCAATGATTCCGTTAAACAATTTTTCATCTGGTGAGGTTCATTGTTGGCCCAGAAGTGTCATTTTGCAACATTATGTGCATTTGTCATCTATTTTGGCGGGGAGGAGATAGAGCAAATACAATGTATTAGTGCGTGCTGATGGAAATTAAAACAAAGTCGCGGCGCGGCGGTGGCACGACCCACTAGTTTCAAATTAAATTAAATATTTCACCGACCTCACCTCTAAAGTGAAAAATGATTTTGGAGCATTTGTCCCTCCTTCACAATAATATCAGTGGTGCGAACAATTACAACAAATTATGAAACACCAAATCTAATAAGCAATTACTCTCATTACCCATTCGTGTACCCATGAAATCCATACAAGCCTAATGTAGTCTGCTACCACTGTGAGTCCATTAACCCTTGCAACCCTGGGCTATAACTCCCAAACATGCTGAAAACACAATGTGAAAACATTTTAGCAAAGTTGCTTACACACCCAGCAGACACAGAGCAACATTAGCATTCTTTTGGTGTTGTGTTTCTATCCTCCGTTTTGGTCTCCACCAATTCCTGAAAACTCCTGAGAGATAGTCGCTAACTTTGCTTGTGTGCTGTTTGGTGCTGAGCAGATTGTGTCCAGTGGGTTTATCAGAGCTTTTTGGTAAAAAATAGCTGGGTGAGCTGGTTGTAAAAGCAATGAGCTAACCGAGGCAAAAAAAAAGCTGAGTAGAGTTGGTGATAAAATCTGCGTTTGTCACTACGACAAACACCTTTGTGTTACACATTTGGTTTGATTTGTTGTTCGTAAAAAAATAGTGATTAGTGCAGCTTTAAAGCTGACACAATTCACAACTGAAAAGTCCTCCATCGTCAATTATACTGCAGGTTTTTACATGCAAGCTGCTGCGTGCAATCATCATCTACTCAGTGGATTGATCATTAAAATAGTGTGTCAGTTCCACTCGCTGCAGCTCAGATCGTGCTGTGTGACTACAGGGCCTCTCTGACACATTATCCGCTCGCACTTAGCAGACAGCTCTCCATCCAATGACTCTCGCTCTGCACTCGCTCAAAGTCATCTTGCTGACACGTATGCACTCAACCCAATTAATATGCCACAACTTCACATGACTGCATCTGACTGGAAATCAGATAGGGCCGTGCTAATTTGAACAATATACCGAGCAATGCCGCACGACAGCCGCTTCCAGTTGTTGTCACAGATGTATCGACGGGCATCAGAGCACGAATACAAATAGCTCAATACGGAGCGTGCTGCGTGGAGTTTCTGAAGCACTTCACTGACTTGTCATGCTTAATTCTTAGTTGTTTTTTAAGATTATGTTTGGTGACATTTCTGCTCTGCTGGGCAGCGACAGCGCGGAGTGGCAGCAGAGACGGCACAGAGCAAAAGGATGACATGCAACAAAGGTCACAAGGAGGGGACATGTCACATACCTCGACAAACTGACAGGACGCCTCATTCAGGCTTATTTCAATGCTTAAATGTGCAGCCATTCTGCATCGTTATTCCTTTCAAACTTTTGTATTCAATGTGATTTGCATTTTTTTTCTATCTTTTTCTCTAACCTGTAATTTGCTTTGCCTCTCAGCAAACAAAGCGCAGTGGGGACAAGAGACGTGAGATCTACCTTTTGCTAGGATGATGATAATAATAATTATAAAAGCAGATAAAATGCAATAACACCGCTTTACGGAGATATTGCACAGTGTAGCTTTTTAACAGAAATAACAGAACAACCATAAACATACATATGCTTATAATTAGTAGCCATAGATCTTGACTTGTAAAAATGAAAACAGACTACAGTGTGCAGATATGAGCTGGTATATTATGAGTTGGTATATTACATTTTGTCAAATCCAGTCAGAGGTATGGCAAACACATCTTTCTTCTCCAGAAAAGCTTGACAAGTGCAGTTGATTGTTCTTCTTTTAGTGAAAATATACCAGTTTGTTCAATACTGACGTGATCCTCTGTATTCTAGCATAAATAGTTGGGAGGGGGGGGGTTTGTTTTGTTTGTTTCTTGTGTCGCATAAAGGGAATACAACTTGCATTTCGTTGTGCAACTCTGTGTTGTACAATGACAGCAGATGGAAAATGTGTATGAGTTTGCGAACTTCATTTTTTTGAATGAAAGCAAAAGTTTAAATTCATGTTGAGAACAGAATTACATTTGCATAAATGTTATAAATTAAGATAAAATATATGTTTTCTGGTAGTCAATTGGTGCAACAATGTTTCAATACATAAAAATCAACTGGAATTCAATCCCAGGCACCCTTTTAGCCAATGAGTGAATCAGTATTGATTCGGTGTCAGTAATGATTGAAAATCTGACGTTTAATCAATACATAGCGAGCGCTTTTAATTTGGTTTCAATGTCAAGCGTCAATGTAGATTCAATGCTTATGCCTGGCAAAAATTTCACTACTGATTCAATCTTTTTTTTTTCTATCTGGAAGTTTTGGTCACAGAAACCAAGATAAGCTTTTATCAGATTATGTTCTGGATCCTTTCAAAAGATGTCCAACCACTGACGCATGTGAACAGCTGATTCGGGTTTCTGATTGTTGTGTATTTGCACAGGAATGTCTTGAACTGCAATATCATGATAAATTATATCAGAAAACTCATGATAAGACCAACACAACTCAGTAACGCAGCAGTTACAAGGCAACCACAAACAAACAGTTGAACAATACTACAGTAAATGAGACAGAACCAGGCAGGGGTGTAAGCTCAGAGACATCCCTGCACACGCAACAGACAGTGACCAGAAACTGGGCCTCTGCTACTTGTTCCATGTAAGCGTCATGTCCCAAATATGATTAAAATAGGATATGATGCATAACCAGGACAGTAGCACGCATGTAAATGGACTCAGGGGTGCACACAGTGTAGCGCGCCATTTAGTAATTTCATGGTCAGGGCTGTGCATCAAAATTGCTGTGTCATGAAAACAGATCCCGAGGTGATTAGAGCTACAAATATAAAAGCTTTCGTGCACTGGGGGAGTGGAAGGCGGGTGCGAACGCCCCCTTTGGTGCCCCCATGTTCGCATATAATGCAGCAAAAGGGCCTTCTTGGATGCCCATGTGGTAGATAAAACACAAAGAAGTGCCCTTTAGGGTTCCCTTAAATGGAGAAAACATGATAAAGGTCCCTCTATAGGGCACCCTTCCCGTAGAGAAAACGTTATAAGGTGCCCTTCCAGTTGAGAAAATGTGATAAAGTGCCCTCTTCAGTGCCCTTCCAGTAGAGAAAACATGATAAAGTGCCCTCTATGGTGCCCTTAGAAAACGTGATGTGATGCCCTCTAGGGCACCCTTCTTGTAGAGTAGAGCCAGTAGTGCCCTCTAGGGTGCCCTTCCAGTAGAGAAAACCTGATAAAGTGCCCTCTAGGTTGCCCCTCTAGTAGAGAAAACGTGATGCGATGACCTTTGGGGTGCCCTTCCAGTCGAGAAAACATGACAAGGTGCCCTCTAGGGTGCCCTTCCAACAGAGAAAACCTGATAAAGTGCCATCTAGGGTGCCCCTCTAGTAGAGAAAACATGATAAA
>CAKALG010028461.1:0-10275 GCA_916700815.1 Helicolenus hilgendorfi | reverse complement strand
ACATCTTTATGTGTAGTGAAATTAAATGTGAATTTCAAACATGTCCATTTAGGGAAATGGTTCTTCCTAAGTAAGTACCCACTCCGTCGCATCAAAAAATACCTCAGTGGTTAACATGCTAGATTTTTCGGTTAGGTAGTCATGTCTCTGCGCTGCAGCGCTTAGATACATGTTGTCAGTCAAACTGCATGGCTGTTGCTGTCTTGCTTGGTTTCCTGTTGACGTAGCAGTAAGTTAGCACGGAGCCAGTCAAGTGTTTCAGCAGACTCTACACTCCCATGTTTGTGTTATCCTTGCTAGAGCACCATGCGGTTGAATACACCGGTGATGTTAATAGGTTTGTAAGCAGCTTCAGCAAACTTGGCTGCATTATACAGAATATTCAGACTTTGACAAGATCATTTCTGTCGATTTTGGACACTTTAAATATCTCGATTGTGTATCTCAAAGTGTGTATCTAAAAAGGTTTAGAATATATTTACCCCTTGAAAAGACCAAATTCAAAAATGCGTTAGACCATTTATTAATAATTTCCAACTTTTTTACCTCATCTGTGGCCCTCAGGGGTCACAAAATATACAGTATCATATTTAAAAAAAATATTATCTAGAACAGCAGGGTACTGTAGTTTTTAGCAAACATTACGGAAACAGGAATAAATAGTGCATTTTTGGGGGACTATTTCCAGCAGCGGATTAATGTACATTCGATCAAAATGGAAGAACATGTCTCCAATCCAAGCTGTTCTCATACACTGTTCGTAGGAAAAAGTAATGTACTGTAATTTGTATACAACCCACTAAATCAATGTGTATGTAATCCACGTAATCATGAACCAGGAAGTATAAAGAGTGACAAGTCCGCATAGGGAGGAGGTCGGGTTGAATAGGTGGGTCCAAAAACACCGGACTTTCACCCAGGAGACCGCTGAGCGAAGTTGAAGTCAACGTTGATTTATTTGTCACGTAACTTCTGTACTTGAGTAACACCACTTCTGTGGTTACTTTAACCTAAACAAAAATCTTTGTTGCCTAAACCTAACCAAGTTGTTTCCTGTGAAGACGGAAGTTTATTTTGAAAAGAGTGTATGGATGTAACTAGCGTAAATGTAGCTGGACATCCCTAGGAGAACGCACAAAAAATGAGGAATAGCTTTTCCATCAGGCTTTTTTACATGTTCAATTCATCGGTGTTTCATATTGTTATTTTTTACCAACGTGTTTTTATTTTATTCATAGAAATCATTTTGTCTAAACTGACTTAAAATGTTCATGTCAAAGAGTATAAAACTGTGCCTCTTCCTCAATGATTATATGCGTTTATATGCAGGATTAAGAATTATCTGACTAAACTTCTAAAAACTGACCGATAAGAGAGTAGAGAGTAGAGATTATGCGTTAATAGCTGCTGATTGGAAACATTTCATTTCTGATTCATGCAGCGAGGCCTCTATCTTTCATCAGCTACCACGCTCTAACACTGTTAACCAAATTGGTACATGACTATCTGCACACTGAGGGACTGATGATTATGGCTTATGATGGTCATTTTGCGTATCGATGTAACTTCCAAAAATGATGAAGGCCAGAGGCTTATAGGCTTAGTTATGACCAATAATCGATACGGATTACATACTCAATCTTCAGACGAATCTTCATAAGTGTAATATCTTTTTTTATGCTTTTCCTTTCATTTGGTTTTTCATTTTGCCACAATCCACATGTTAAAAATGTAAATCATTTTTACTATTGATTTCCCCTCTTCCATGCTTAAACATTGGAAACCAAAGGTGTGTGTATGTGCCAGAAGTGTAACTTGAGAGCTGGAGAATCAGCTGAGAGACACTTGGCAGTGCCATCGTTAGAGAGTGCAAACATAATTAACTAATCATGCTGGCTGACACGTTACAAATACAGATGTAATTGACTGCCAATGTGAGTTTGAAATATTCATACAGACGAGTTAGACAGTGATACTGTAACAAACACAATCCCAAAACTAATTGGGTCAGCCAGTGCTCAAAGAGGCAATCTGAAAAGCAATTACAGTCTCCAGTTTGCTCGTTAGCGACTGATAACCGCGTGGAAATGTCTAAATCCTCTGATGAATCTCGCCAAAATGGAGATTTGCTCTTCTCAAACTTCACAACACCTAATCAATTCCAGCATCGCAGGTGAGCGATGAATGCACAGATATTACAGCTCCCAATCCTTGAATGAACTGTATTCTGTAGGAATGTGTCCAATCCCATGATCCAATCCCATTATCACCAAAGTAACGGCCCCTGGCTGCATATGATCAAACACCGGATTTGTGCCTCTGAAGTTTCTCTGACTGAAACCAAATCCAAAGGAGTTGAAAATGGAGCGACTGATGTTGAAGGTGAATGAAATTGCTCACACATTCACTCTTTTATAAAGCGCAGCATATGGGAAGGCAATCAATGGAGAAAGGCTGGGTGATACGACATGTCATGCCGTAGTAATTACTCAGTTAATGGGTAAAATAATTGATGTCAAGTTCAAAATTAAAAGGTTATCACAAGTTGTTAATAACTTTTTTTTGTTTATTTCTTCAATGTTTGCTATATTGTAGTGATTGTAAAGGGTCAGTTCACCCAATTTTGAAAAAATAAAACATTTTTCCCCACTTAGCACTAGTGGTATCCAGCCCATTCTCATTCCCAGGGCGTCAAATACCGAGGCTTTCTTTCGGTACCGTCGCACAAGGCAGCCTCTAGCGCCAATATGGAACCCACCAGGCGGTTCATTAACTTTAATTCAAACCCATCAAGACACACACCAGGGTGGGCGGGAGGGGCGGTGAATGGGTCCAACAAACACATGGCTTTCATCCAGAAGACTGATGTTTGTGTCCCGTGCGTCACGTTACAATCAGCTGTTCATTCGTATCCCGTGTTCACAACGTTAAGTGTCAATTTTACTGTACAAATGTAAAACCATGTCTTTCCTAAACTTAACTACAGTGGTTTTGATGCCAAACAATATAGTGACGCCAAGGGGCGGTATGTGACGAGTTTGTTTTGGGGTTTTCATATAGTGTATCTGCCTCTGAGGATTCTGCCTCTACCCCAATAAAATGGAGAAATTGTGTCAATTCTACATGCATTTATTCCAGCTTTGAAAAATGAAGGACTGAAAAGCAGAGTCTCCAGAAACAAACATTTTCAGTACTTTCTACCTTGAAAAGAAAATCTTCTCTAGTGAGAGATATTGACAGCAGTGTCTTTCAGTTTCCAACCCATCAAAACAAAAATAACGTTGCATCCGAAATCCTACATTAACATGCTATTTAGTACACTAAAACAGTATGTGAGATTTTTTAATATGTATGAAACATTAGTATGAAACCAATAGTACGCAAATTGCATACTATTTCCGGTAAAATATTACAGTATGCAAATGCTGGACACTGCCGTGGCATAAATATCCCACAAAACAATGCCATAGTGACGACGACGTTCATGACAGACGTTGACAGACAGCTCTGTTACACCAATAACGCTTCAATGTAAGTGTTATGTATCTCAACAGGCAAGGAGGCTCTCGGGAAGTGATGATGTAAATTTCTGCTCAGTGCGTCCGAAAAGATACATGCTACTGTTTATTCACCAAGAATCATCCTTTGGAGACCATGAATACTGCAGCCAAAGTCCATGGCTTATAGATGTTGTGCAGGCTCAATAACCAACTGATTAACTGACTAACATCCCAAAATAGTGTTGTTTTGCTATGTGTTGCGTAACTGAAATATTATTAAATATAATGTCTACAATGATCACGGATCAATTCTGCTGTGTTTGCCAAAGCAGCAGTGAGACGTTTCTGACACCATCGCTGCTTTGCAAGCAAATAATGATTCACAGCTCTCAATTAGCTCAGAGGTCCTAATATAGTAGCCGGGGAACTGCACATTGCCTCAGCCATAAATCAAATGGAATTATAAACTAGAAGACATGCCAAGACTAAACATGAAAATGCATCCCATCTAAATATGCATCTACATATTCCATCTATTCATTCATATACTACAATTTCCATATCCATCAGTGCGTAGCTTGATAAAGATTAGTCACAATGAGTGCCTTGAGTCAGCTAATGCTCAGCTAAATCATTAATTTGATCCAATTAAAAAGGCGAAAACCTATTTCTGGCTCGCATACTCAGTCTTTGAAACAGCTGCGTTATTAGTTGTTGATTAAGTTTGTTTGTGAGCCTCTGTTCATTTGCATTTTTAAAGCTCCTTACGATTTTCAGCCTCCAAAAAAAGCATCCAGAGGCAGCCGGCAGATGGCTGCTATTCAGTGTTTATCAAGCAACACTAACTTTTATGTCTTTCGCTGTGGTCTTCAGAGACTCATTATCAATGCTAGTTAGACACTACAATAAAAGGCAGTTCAAAGGTTGAACACCTGGCAGCAGAGATGAAGAATATTACAGTAACGCTTTCTTTATAAAACCAAAAGGATAGATAGAAAGTAGAGGTAGAACACATTGCAAGGTTAATCCTAATTTGGGAACCCCCACCGGTCTGGCCATTCATTGAGGACCCCCCACAATCCTGTGTAAATAGACCATCCTCAGATTGTATTTGTACATCCATCACTTAAGCTTATTTTCTTTCATAGCCAGGCTTTATCAGTGAGGGGTGTCAGAGCCCGAGGCACCAACCTACTGAAAACCATCAGAATAATTCAATCAGATTGCCCAGAGATCTTATTAGAGGTCTGGAGTGGGACGCTAAGCATTACACTTTCAGTGTTGCCGGCGGAGGCTCTCTGAAGGCGGTGGGTCGGCTGATTGACAGACTGAAGGTTCTTTCAGGGTGAGTTCATAGTTAAATTGCCTTCTGCTCCCCATTCTCTATATCAGCGCTCTGTCTTTCAACTCTCACATCTCTCTGGTACCCACTTTGAAGTCCTTCATGTAAAGGCTATAGCAGAGCAGCCAATGCACATATTAGTTTTCCTTTGTGGTTTTTAGGTGGGCTGCAGAATCGTCAGTAAAACCAGGTTTTCAGTACAATGCTTAAACTCAATTAATGCACTTTGATAGTTCTTTTTTAACACAACCACTAACTTTTTAATGACTTACAGTCTGGTTGTAATTAGCCGAGCTAGTGTCACGGTTCTAGGGATGTCTGTTAGTCTGGTCCATCGCTTTGGTCCAGCCTGAAATATCTCAGCAACTATGGGATGGATTGCCAGGAAATTTGGTTCAGACGATCCCCAGAGGATAAGTCTTATCTCTCTTTAAGTGCTGCCTCACAGAGCCGCTTGCATGTCTGTAAATTCTTAGTTGTTGTGTTTGTTTTAATGTAATGCGTGTGTAATCATAGTGGCTTTATAGCAAAAAAGGTTTACTGGAAAAGTTTGTGCCCTCAAACTTTGGTGCATCATCAATCTGCACAATAACAATTTCTTCAAGAACATTTCTCCAGAAATATTTCATGTTATCTGCTTGACTCATGGGATTGCAAACATCTTGCCAGTTACTAAAAGCCCCTCGTATCATGCAGAACATCTTACCTGGAACCATGTTTACTCAAAAAGAAAATATCTTGAGATCACTAGATCTTTTTTCTCTGGTGCAGTGTTCCTGTGGAGCAGAAATAGAAGTGATTTTTCAAATAGTCTCAAGGGCAAAGTGTGAATTGTACATTGTCAGATAAAAAGCTGCTCAGCAGCTACACAGCATCTAACTAATGAAATACAAATCTCAGTTTGACGCTGTGCTATGAATTTGGAGTCGGGAATCTCTTTATATGAGCCTAACTACAGCATCTGGAAATAAGGCTGTGCACATTTTCTCAAGCTAAAGTCTCTGCTGGGAGCTGCGGGTTTAATGGCTGCTGGTTGCTTTACAAAAGACTTTTACTTTGTCATGTATTGTATTATACAGGGCATATGTTTTAGGGAAAAATCTGTGAATTACAGCAAGGATACTACATGCTGATATTCCCCAAATTATACATTTTTTTCTGTACTGACACATCATCACAAATGGCTCTTTTTCTATCAATTGCACCTTATGTTTTTGCCATTTCTGTCACTTCACCTCTCTTATGAAGGTTATCTCTCCAACAGCAGCTTTACCTGACTTCACTAACCTGTCTCTTTCCTTCTGTCCATCGCCCACTGACTTGCTCCATTTATTCTCCAATTATATTCCATTACTGGACCAATACTGAAGGCTGGACCATTAGCTTTCTGACCCTTCTTTCTCTGTCTGTCTATCTTTCTCTCTTAGTCCAGGGTGTCGTCTAGTCAATGGGACTCAGATTTAGACACTAAAGAAATAAGCAAATCCACTGAATAACATAAACTGAAAAAAAGAGGTGTCAAGAAAAAATAATTAAAAAAATAACTTCTGTTGAATGAGTATCCGTCTCTAAACACTATTTGTGATTTTCTATGGGATTATCCAACCTAATCTCCATTCTTGTTTCCAATCTTTTTGCTGAGTATCAGAGCACATGAAACTCATTTTGAACTTTAATCCTCAAGTGGCAGTTCTCTAACCTCTCACCCAAACTGTGGTCCTCCAATCATAGCTTAGCAACCAACAATCATAGCTTTGCAACCGGCAATAATAGCTTAGCAACCGGCAATAATAGCGTAGCAACCGGCAATCATAGCTTAGAAACTGAGTAGGCAGTAGGGATGTCACAAGGACCGACAGTCGGTACCAAGTCGATGCCAAATGTCTGAAAGCGTGACGGTTCTCATTTTTCTACAGTACTGCAGGTACCACAGGTACCGTCAGGGCTCGAGACTAACAGCGCTCTGTTGATGATATAATATGCGTTTGGATGCAGTAAACTCCCTGTCAACGCGCCTTTTCCCTGATAATGCTACATGAAAACAAATCGAGCAGGACAAGAGCCAGTTAACATTAGCTGTTAGATCGGTGCAGGACTGTGCTGCTTACCGGCTGCTAAGAGCTAACGTTAACTAGCTCTCATCCTGTCGATTTCAACAAGGCAGGTGTCATTGATATAATTATGGTGCGTTTAGATTCTATTCAGTAAAAATTATATTAGGCGAAGGTAAATTCTAACGTCAGGATGTGTTCAAATGTAATCTTTTAAAATGTTGTTTTTTGTCAAGAAACTTTAACAAATCCAGTTGTTTGAAGGAGATGTTTCACTACAATATAAAATACATAATACAGAGGGATTCATGACCTGTTTCACTTCATACCACTTCACTTCCGTGGTATTGAATTGGTATCGAGAATCGTGGAATTTCACTGTCATTGGTATCGACTACTATATTTCTGTTATCGTAACATCCCTACTTGGCAGGCTGTAGATTTTTCCACTGTGTGCATGAGGCTGAATAAGAGCGATACTCAGAATTTAAAGGGAGGTGTCTTTAAGTCAAAAACCAAATACAAAAGAAAAAGTGTAAGGAATGTCAGTTTATCTACTCAAACTTAAACTGCACTCAGTAACATATCCAGCTAACTTGCTAACCACCCACAGTATAACGGAGCATTACTTCAGAGGTCAAGCTGCACATCATTATATAACTTCATGTTTCTACAGAATTGATCATCAGCTGGTGAGGACATGTGAGCTTTAGCCTCAGTCTTTTAGCATCTAATCATGTATTTAGCGATCAAGGTGACAGCTGAGCTGACGGGAAGACGTTGTTCTTGCTCACCTCGCTGAACTCGGCACCAAGGTGACAGCTCATTAAGGACAGTCTTTAAAGCAAACACCATCTGTGGATTAAAGTTATGCGATATCACTGAAAGCTCCAGAACAACTACTATATTGGACCTTGTGGTTTTCTCTCAACAGTAAATATGCAAACCTAGATATATAAGAATGTGCAAGATACCTGAAAAGATGCCAAACTTCATTGGAACACCAGACAAAATACATGCATTTTTTACAGTGATATTCTTCTTCTGGTTAGATTTGTGTTATGTTAAGACCTTTTTGACACATCAAGTATAATTCATGAATAGTTTACGGTTTTGTTCTCAAATATAAACAAGCTTTAAATTCCTTTACCACTGCGGTATCCTCCCTGAGCAGCTCTCTCTTAGCTAATCCGAGAGTTCTCCTCATGTGACAGATGAATGTTTGTAATGGGGCCACATCTTGCATACATTACATTAAAATAGCAACGCAGAACGGAGAAATGCAGTGTGTGAATTCTTGCCGTGGTTCTTTTGCCCTTTGGCTGCGCTTGTTAGCGTTTAATGAGAACTCTATCACACTGTATGTGATGTCTTTTTGGTCAGCTAAGGATAACATGGTGAGGAGCGGGAGGAGGTGAATGAGGTCTTCCTAATAATAACTCCTCGTCCAGCCCTTCAGTAAAACAAAAAGCTGCACATTAGGGACAGTTGTAGCCCAAAGAGATGTGTCTGTAATGTCAGTACTTCAAATCCTACCAGTTCGCCGACCAAATGGGAGAATCTGGTTGGTGGGGTTGAGTGCATTACAGTCAAAGTGCCCTTAAGACACCTGGCCCTGTGCTGCACTACTGGGCATTAAGCAGAAGACTGTGGTTATACTGGGCAGCTCCCAAGTGTGAATATGTGTAACCTTATCAGGAAGAAACCATAGCCATGCTGTGAACAAGCTTGTGTGCTCAGCAAACCTTTCCCTGCATAATTAACACTTGGAAAAATGAACCTGGGTGGATATGGGGTGAGGTCAGCCTGCTGCTACCATCTGTGCAGCAGGAGTAGAGCAGTTAAACACTGAATAACACTAAATCAAATCCACACCACCCCATCCTCAAGACCCTTTGATGTATTCAAAAGCACAGGAGATCTCTAAAGTCTTACTGATAAAATGTTTTTTTCAGAAATTGATGTGGTTTGGCGCTTAGTTTTGTGGTAAATTTGTGAATATGTTGCAACCCCAGGGTACATCTGCCAGGGTAAAATATATGAAACGCACTCTCCTTTTATTGCAACGCTCCCTTTATGAATCTGATGTTTTCCTCTAAGGATGCACAAACCTGATTTACTTATACTTTACTTATATATGGCTTTTAAAATACATGAAAAAAATGTAGAAATAACACTGCATCTGAAGGTAAAGCTGCGGCTGTTCTGACTGTTGACAGTGGTCAATAAAGATTAGTTTGAAAGCTCCGAGGCAGGTCAACCTTGTTGGCTAGCAGAGGTCTGTACGGGTCACAGTGCTAACAAGGCAGAAACGTGCTGCCTTGATCATCTGTGCCATTCTGTTTGCTGAAACGTCTAAAAAAAAAAAGAAGCGCCAGCATGGATGGACTCACAGGTGGTTAGGAAGATGTGGACAGTATGGTTTGTCCAGTTTGCAGAGAGAATTGGAGGTAAGCCAGCTACGCTTTTACTATATCTATTGTACATTGTTATGTTGATATCTACGCTCTGATTACTGTAAGAAAAGCAGAAATAAGGCACTGAGGTTGGGGAATCGGCTCGTGGCTCTGCTTTAACTGTGCGACAGCCTGTGGACGGCCGACCAAAAATTCATGTGACTGTCCGAAAGCTGATCGGGAGGAGTTTGTCGGTTCTCAGTCCAACATGTACACTGCACGGCAATCAACGCCCGACAGAGCTGAAATTCAGTTCGACTCGCAAATGGAACGTGCGGCTCAAAATTCGGGCCAGAAACGGGCTAAAATCATAGTGTATGCCCAGCTTAAGAGTCTGCAGGCACGCTAGCAGCTCTAAGAGTCTGTACTTAGGCATAGCGGTGCTTTGAGCTTAATCCTTACGTCAACATAATCACAATGGCGATGTTAACATGCTGATGTTCAGCAAATATAATGTTTACCATGTTCACCATCTTAGTTTGGCATGTTAACAGGATAATATTTGCTAATTGCCACTAAACATAAAGTACAGTTGAGGCTGAAGGGAATATCATTAGTTTTGCAGGTATTTAGTCATACACCAAAGTGTAAATTTAATTGATAAAAGTCAGAAGAACGCCAAACTATAATTCATCTTGAGGGGGACATGGCTGTCTCTAGCAGGTTTAAGATTTATCGTGTGGGAATTGATTTAGAAGCATGAAAGCAAACCCACCTACAATGGCAACAGCATGATGCATGACTGTAAATAAACAAAGTAAGCTACGCTGCTGCGATGCAACACACCAAGCGGTCGATTCTGAACGGACTCATTGTGTTTGCGTCTTTCCCCCGTTCACATGAACCGGAACTAAATGAAACTATTTTGTTCACTCAGCAGCGAGGCTTAGCCACCGTCTGCTGCTTCGCCGGCTCCGCTGCTCGCT
>CAKALG010028455.1:0-12782 GCA_916700815.1 Helicolenus hilgendorfi | reverse complement strand
GTGGAGAGGAGGACCACAGCTCTGCCGGAAGAGTCTGTCTGAGGAGACGAGTGCCCTGCCTCCGCGGGTCACTTCACCAACAGGGCTCGGTGGTCAAGAGGGAACACCGTCTGTGAATACAAGCTTATGTAACCACGGTTCATAACGAACTGAGGGAGAATAGAAGTTGCTGAAAAAAATTTAGAGACATATTTGACAAGAAAGAGAGACCTCACGTCAATACCATATACTCAAGCTGTAAAAGTACAGATGGGTGACATATAAAAGGAAAAAAACATCAGAAGGCGTCTCAGTAAGCCTCAAGAACAGCTCCGGTGCTCCTTGTCATAGATTCTGAAACTCTACTGAAGGAAGAACTTCCAAAAGATATTCCCTCATTTGGTGTTTTGATGACGGTGGTTGAGAGTGCTGTCACATCGCCCCCAAAAGGTATTCAACCACCTAAAGCAGTGTTTCTTAAAGTGGGGTCTATAATTCTATCCGTAAGTAACACCATGACAGAATGCACAGCTATCGAGGGTTTCATCCACTTTCTGTAATAACTAGGGCTGTCAAAATTAACGCGATAATAACGCGTTAATGTAAATGTGTTTAAACGCTGCTAATTTCTTTAACGCATTAACGCAACTTGGTACCAACCATGTCATAGCTTGTCGCGAAGGAGATTAAATAACGCTGTGAACTTGCGCTAAATTTTGGTGAGGAAAAACTGTCATGGCCATTTTCAAAGGGGTCCTTTGACCTCTGACCTCAAGATATGTGAATGAAAATGGGTTCTATGGGTACCCACGAGTCTCCCCTTTACAGACATGCCCACTTTATGATAATCACATGCAGTTTTGGGCAAATCATAGTCAAGTCAGCACACTGACACACCTGTTGTTGTTGCCTGTTTGCCATGTTATGATTTGAGCATATCTTTATGCTAAATGCAGTACCTGTGAGGGTTTCTGGACAATATGTGTCATTGTTTTGCGTTGTTAATTGATTTCCAATCATAAATATATATATACATTTGCATAAAGCAAGCATATTTGCCCACTCCCATGTTGATAAGAGTAGTAAATACTTGACAAATCTCCCTTTAAGGTAAATTTTAAACAGATAAAAAATGTGCCTATATATCAATAATTAATCGCGATTAAAGTACCAACATTTTTTAGCAGCGTCCTCTGGGGAGCGAGATCAAATGAATGTGACAACCAATCCATGTGACGACGAACCCAGTTCTCCCTTACTCTAACCCAATGGCGTTGGAGGGGGGCACCAGGGAGGCCAATCATGTTTCACGCACCTCTGCTTAGAACCTCCTAAAGGACGACTATAACAATCTAAAGGTCCCATTGAACCTCCTAATTGACCCACTTATGGACCACTACAATACAACTACAGATTTCCCAGAATGTTGAACTATTCAGGGAGCAAAATGTTTAATGTCTAATTTTATGTTAGGAAACACACATGTCCACTTCTTGAAAAGATTGAAAAGCAGAAATGTTTTGATGGACGGACCGCTGACAAAGACAACATTTCACACCATCCTCCCCACAACTGGTGGTTTTCATCAGCCTGATACTGACAGACTGCCAGGAGAGAATACATGTATGGAAATTCAGATTGAAGTGATCCACAGTAAAATGCAACCGTTACTACTGACAGGCTTCTGAGTGCCAAACCACAGTGTGAGATGTGAGAGAAGGTGAAGTGTCGGAAAAACCTGATTGAACTGACTCAACGGACACGAGCAGCACGTACAGTCATTATCCGATCTCTCCAGGAGTTCTACTGCTCATTGTCCTGTTCCGACGACTTGTATCGACGAGTTACCGCTTTATAACAACCTCCATAAATACCACTTGAGTTCAGATGTATTCCCATTGTACTCCTAGTTGCGACATTGTGAACCCAAGGACCCCTTGTGAGAGGCTATGAAAATGAAAGAAAAAAGAATTTAACTTGGACAATCACGTCAAAATACAGGCGCCGATCGCACTTTAGAAAGCACATGAGATACGTCATGCATGTTTTCAGCGTAGTGTGAGGTATTTCCGCTCTCCAGCTGGTCTGCTTGTGTCTCATTTCTGGGAAGTTCAGCTCGTATAATGCGCAGCAAAAACACTAAAACACAGCGGAAAATCATCACAGTCAGCAACAAAGTCAAGAGAGAAGAAAGTAACCCTGTTGCCAAGAGTCTCTCTGTCTCCCTGTCACTCTGCATGTCTCTCGCCCTCTGGGCAAAGGGTTTCAAGAAGCTTGGAAACATCTTCACATCACTAGTACAAGCTAACATCTGTGTCAATCTGTGTCACACGTGTCAATTTTCGCTCCAGTCTTTTCAATATAAAACTATTCAGTTAGGTTTAGGAAAAGATCGACTATGTTAGGCTTAGGCAACAAATTAGTTAGTTAGGTTTTGGAAAAGATCGTGGTTTGGGTCTAAATAACACCGAAAGTGACATAACTTAAGTACGGAAGTTACGTGACAAAAACTACTGAGTTAGCTTTAGGAAAAGATCGTGTTTTGGGTTAAAATAACTCAGAAAGTGCCATAACTTAAGTATGGAATTTACGTGACAAATAAATCAACTTTGACTTCTAGTTTCGCACGGGACACGAACATCAGTCTCACTATTTCACGAACTGCTGCACGACTGGGCCGTCTGTTCAGTTCAGTACAAACTAGTCCTGTACAAACACTGTTTACAAGGTTAATAACTAAGCAGCCAAGTATTTGTTATCACTTCATGATTGTTTCTGTTGCTTTACAGTCTAACTAGAGACCATTCTGTGATGGGTTGACACCAGCTGACGTCAAATCGTGAAGGGCGTAAAGTGGGTGTTCCGTGACACTATTACGATGACAAAATCTGTCCACAGACATACATATAAGCGCCGTAATGTGGTGGCTGATGCAGCTGGTAGCGAGGAGTTAACGTATTGTATATTACAGCTAAGCTGACAATAGTGCTCTCCACCAATGAGAGGAGCTCCACCGTCAAAAGCTACTGATTCATTCAGTGACAATGGTGCTTCAGTGTTTTTCAGATTTGTTGGAAAATGTACCGAACACCTCTACACTTAACCCCCAAATTGCTCCTGAAAGGCAGGGCTGTGCTTTGCACGGCGACGGAGGTGCCATTGGTGTGTGAATGGGATACATTGTGAAGCACTTTGTCGTGATAGAAAAGAGCTACCTCTGTAAGTGCAGTCCATTTAAAACTGCATACATTCCTGGAAGATTGAGCATTCAAACATATCTTGCTCCAGCCGTAATTGTCGAAAAACATCAGAGCCGCCTTCGGTCTCTGGTGATTAACAGCTAGTCGGGCTACAGCATGTCGAGCTGTTACGCTGATTATTTAAACTGACTGAGGGGAATTCAATTAGCGCTGGACATCGGAGAGCCCTTTGGCGCCAGATGCCATGTAACCGGTTGACCAAACTATCAGACTGATCGTATTAGGGAACAAAGAATTGAGATGGCTCCTAATTAGATTTCAGTATCAGGTTTCATTCACATAGAGCCGGTCATTATCGGTGCTCTTAATGCAATAAATCTAGAGATTAAGTGGTATGTTTACGGCTTGAGACAGATGGTGGAGCAGATGTTCACCTTAAAATAAATGCACTGCATAACTCACTGTGAAATATCAACTCAACTATATGCCTTTTATCTCTTAGACGTCTATATGAAATTGTTATGAATCAGTTTTTATATTATCTATATCATCTATATTCTAACATGTCTTTTGTAAAGAGGAAAAGGAGCACAGATAAATTGATTTCTTAATCTACTATGTGTAGAATGTATAAACAAACGTGTGTGAGATTGTGTGTGTGTTCTACTCACAGTGCGCACAGGCTATATATGTGGGAATGTATGTGTATAATTGTGTCCATTTAAAGGTCTAGAGCCACACCAGGATCAGATTGGAGACCTGCCACGTGTGATCTACAAATCACTTCCTGTTGGCCCCAAGTGTTTTCGCTGCACAACAGTCCTCAGGCTAAAAGCTGATGCCCTCTCAGTGTGGAGTCTCTGTGGTCTGACCGACCCCTGTCCTCCTCCTGTGCTCTCAGCCTCCGTGGAAGGGAGGAAGTGCACATCCCCCTCAGGGATCAATAAAGTGCGGCGGAGGCATACGCTGACCACAGTTTTCCACTGTGTCCTGCTCCATTTGTCAAGGGTTAACTAAGTTTGGGCTGAGATTTTTTTTGCCTTAATTAAGCACCAATTGCCTCGTCACAAAATCTTTAGGCTGGATTATGTTCTTAATTATTTTCAGATATCTAAGAACATTCTTTAGGAAAAAAGACTAAACGACCTGACTGATAAGTTTTTAATCTGAAACACATACAGGAGGTATTCAGTTTTGGAAAAGAGAAGCTGGAAGACTTAGAATTAGTGGTGTGGAAATGTGTGGTTGTACAGAAGCTGGTGTGGCAACCAAAGCAAGTGCCTCTGCTACGATGGGATGCGCATGTTACTCTAGAATCTAGTAGACTCAGAGCATCACTTTTTCATTTCAAAAACTGCTCCATTTGGTGTCACTGCATCTGAGAACGTTAGCTATGTCTGTAAAGGGGAGACACACGGGTATCCATAGAACCCATTTTCATTAATATATCTTGAGGTCAGAGATCAAAACTTAGCGTAACTTTTGAGTGTTATTTAGCACTCTTCCTGACAAGCTAGCACGACATGGTTGGGACCAATGAAGTCCTTTGGTTTTTTTAGTTTCATATGCTACGAGTATCTTCACTCTACTTATACAATTTCACACAATCTTTAATTTCTGCATCCTCAAAGATCACACAATGCATCTTAATATTTGTGATTAATGCTTTAGGAACTGTTCCTTGCCAATCCATGCTCCAGTATAAGATAGCATACAGTTTTATGCAGTTTCACAAGTAAGCTAGACTGAATGTCTCAGGGGCATAAATAAAAAAATAGCGTAGTTGCAATTTGGTAAAACAATGCACTGATTTTATCTTGACAGCCCAGACAGAATAATCACTTTGCCAAAAATGGGTTCCAGATGTTCTTTTTTTTTTGCTCTCCAAGGTACCCCATTGAGGGCGAAAGCCATTTGTTGTAAACTGTGCAAAACGAGCAGCGTTGAGCAAACAAAACGTGCAGGAACCATACACAGATGACTCCTTTCCTGCTATAATTAGCCTTCATGTGTTCACCTCCTTTCACTGCATCAGCTCAGCTGTTTAAGCCATTTCAGACAATCGCAGGCCTTCATTACCACAGCTTGAGTAGTCTCTCTGTCCAAAATATTAGCATGTTAAAACCCTCTCTGCTCTCTTCTGTAATGGTAAAGTACCACCAAGTCTTGCTTTGTACATCGGGAGCTGATCAAGATTCAAAAGGTGTGTAATAAGTCATTTTTATGATCGTCTCCGTCATGCATCATGTTACATTTATCATTCACTCTTATCATCAGCTGTAAATATGTTAAATTATCAAAGCGTGTGTTGAGCCACCAGCCCCCACTTTGGAGTACATTTATTTATTTGTGGGTTTTTCATTTTTCTTTTCTTTGCAAACTTTTCTTATTCTTTTCTATTGCTTTCTACAGGGTCCCTAAAGTCCCAAAACATGATTTATTTATAAATTATTCTGCACCTCGAGAGCACAATATATGAACGTAATCATTTGTGGGTACAAGATAAAAAAAAATACATGTTTTCAAGACTTCAGGGGCTCTGTAACTTTCCAAATAATTCATATGAAAACAATAGAATAGAAATACAGAGGCAAATGCGAAATAATAAATCAAGAAAAGACAGTCATAATAATATATTGGTGCTGAAACAAAAGCTAAACGGTACTTCAGTACTTACAAAGCTTTCCAATATCCCAATCCTTTGACCCATACTACATTTAATAGCTTATCTACACATTACTTACATTGGTATGAATATAAAATACAGTTTGTGAGGTGAACATCACAGTAAAGCAGCCAGAGACAACATCCATTCTCCACTCAGCATCTTGTTACAGTAAGCCCTGGAAAATGTTCTGGGTTCCATCAAGTCAACACTTTGGTTAAATGGTTTTAGCGCCACAGTAGGCTTCTGTTGATTATGTGCTAATTTCTCCGTTGTAATACTGAATATATTTTCAGTACAGTCTCACCAAATGGCGTATGAATGACGCAGCAAATTGCAAGTAATTTTGTGTGCAATAAGAACACTGTTCTTGCTTTTGGAGTATCATTTCACGCCTTGTAGTCTGTATTGTGTAATGTAAATGCATTTGCGTGAATATGCTACGTGCAGAGCTAGTGATGTAGAATAACGAGCAACGCAGTACTAAAAGTGAGAAAGACTGCTTACGGTGAATGGGTAAAAAAACCACAGGACTTTCAATCAGGAGACCGGTGTTCGTGTCCCAAAGTGTTGGGGGCGGCGGCTGTGGCTCAATTATCCTGCAAACATGTTTTTGTGTATTTATGTATTGTGTAGTTTGCCGCATGTTTGAGAGCAAAGCAGATAAAACATGACAATTAACTTAAGTCTTTGTTGTTATTTGATAACCACTAATAAATAAAACAATTTGTATAGGGGCAAGCAAAAATTGGCTCTGGGTTAAGCAGATTTCTGACCCACTTGATCAACAGGGCCAGTTTAAAAAAAACATTGACGTGGAACCCTGCATGCTTGAATTAATCATGACTTTCTCACATTTCCACAACCTGTGAAACTATGCTCTTTTTGTTATAGTTCTGTAATTTATCTCTGATGCATTAATCACATGTACATCTACAGGATATTGTCTATCCTGCCCTGTACCTTGTGTTACATCATGTATAGGAAAATGGACTCTACATTGACAGTATGTCTCTGCGGTCCCTGATCCTAATTTTCTTTGCATTTATTGTCCTCCAAAAACTGCTGTAATTCTATTTCTCTCTTTTAAATCCCCACTCAAGAAATATCACGCTCATTTAACCCCCATTCACGGAGTTCAACTGTCCGGAGGCTTCTTAAGAGTCTTATCGTCCTAAATGGAATTGTTCCGGGGGAAAGGGGACTCAGTAGCTCGTAGCATGAATGAGACAGCTAAGCTGTATTTCCACCCTTTTAAGTCCAAGACAGTTTCAATGGATAGCTAACCTTTCTCCTGCTGTTCCTCGGCTATTAATAGTGCTATTCTTCCGGAAGAAACGACAGGCAAGGCGAGGCAACAAAGCCTTACAAAGCCTCCCCTTGGAGAGGATACAAAGTGCCTTTTAATCCCTCAATTAACTGGAGCAATGTTGGGCCAAGCGTTTATTATTAAGTGTAATGCAAATTGATAAAGGCTTTTGCTGCGGTTATGTAATAATTAGAGGTTTAATGTCAAGTTTTATTATCAGTTTAACTGCAGTTAATCGCAGGAGACTTTAACTCAAAATTAAAATATTTAAATAATGTTTCTTGACGCTGTAGGGTTGTGCAATAGCATCATGATGTTCTTATTCCTTTTTTTATCTCTTTTTTATGGTGTTTTATATAGATCTTGTGCAATATGGGTAATGTGCAATATAATATTTTGTTTGTGGTTTACATTGTTATGTGTTTCTGTTTTATTATGTGGATTGTTGTTTGTTTTTAATGTTTATTGATGCTGCTGTGGAGGCAGCTGATAGTGTGCAGCACTGAGTCCAAGACAAATTTCAATAAAGTGTATCGTGTCGTATCGCATCATATCGTATCGTATCGTATCTTATCTTATCGTATCTCAATAAGCTAAAACTTCCAAGCCAAGGTCCCCCTTCAAGCAATACAGAAAAAAACATAGTTCATCTTTTTTGTTTATCAGTATTTCCTGGTGACGCTGATTATTGCAGTAATTTGTGCCTTTAAGTAACAAGTAAATATGTCCAGTAAATAAAATTTGGCACATGTATGTGGAGTTTGGCAGCTAAAGAAGCATTTTGAATAATATGATACTGAAAGCTGGCTTGCTTTCATATTTGGCTGTATCCTTGAGATACAACAAAACTGTATTCACAAGCAATGTTGAATGAAAATCCTCGAAAAACAAAAAAACATAATATGACCCTTTGTCTAAAAATACAGTAGCATTATCGTAGCAGGAGTATTGTATTTAATTCTGGGGAAAAAAACCCATATCACGAAGATTCTCCAACTTCGAGCCAAATGGTTATTTTCAACTTTTGTTTCTATAGCTGTAGCATTTATTCTCCTACAGTAATACGCCACGAATACAAGGATGTAGTCCTCCTTCTCTATGGGTTAAGAAGGAAAAAACATTGATATTATGAACCCAATTCACAGCAATGATCACATTTTTCAACAGCTATTATTATACCACACTTTATATACCAAGAATGTTCTTCAGGGTCGGTGTTTTATTAGTCTCTCAATGATTGAAATGTGGTATTTTACTATAGTATAATAAAAAAAAAACTCTTGAGAATTATCTCAGGGAAGTATTTGAGATTCGTCAGACTAATAATCTTCACGATAAGTTAAATTAAAAACAACATCTAACCAACAACTGATTAAAAAACAGTTGCCTCTCGTTTAACTGTTTCCAGATGTTGCTCCCCACAGTTATCGGTAAAACTAAACACCTTCCCATAAAACGTTTATCTGAATTGCGTACTATTATGAGGTAAGTAAATGCCAAAAGGCTCTCCTTGTAATTTGTCATAATTTTAAAAGGCTTTTGTATTTAATGCCAAGGACTTGAAGCGTTATGGCAAAGAGTTTGTGGAGCATGGATGTCAGACAGGAAAATACACACTGCGGTAGGTATTTCTATCTGTTGGAAATAGTTTACAGTATGGAGCATAAGGCCACTTACTCTAGGAAATCTTCCCGACATTATGACTCATAATTAACCTTTCGGATTCATCAGTGTTAGTAAAATCCACTAAAACCATTTGTCAACAATAAAATAAGGCCTACAAAGCTGACTAAGCGTCTACAGCCACATATCAGGCTATTAAACAGGCCTTATTGGTCGCTATAAGCACCATAGATGTGGGTCAATAGGGGCCTACTACACACAGTATTAGGTTTTATCATCTATTCACATGGTAGATCACCGAAAGAAGTTATAAAAGATCACAACAGCGACGTCTAGCAACCGCAGTAATTATGAAAAGTAGCAGAAGCAGAAGTAAGGTGCTGTAGTATCGACAAACATAGTTATTTTAAGCCAAAACACAATAATTTTCTCTAAACGTAACTAAGTGGTGTTGTTGCCTACATCTAAAGAAGTTGTAGTAGTGTTGCGTTGTGTTCAAAACTTAATGTTTCATTCAGTTTTACGTGTTAGAACATGTTGCTTTTAAGTTTCACTTTCACTTTAACAATGTAGTAGGCCCCTATTGACCAACAACTATAGTGCTTATCGCGACCGATAATGCCTATTTAATGGCCTGATAACAGTTGAATCGGATACTCTATGAAGCTATAGTGGTCATTGTAAAGACAACTAAATTAAGGTTAAAGTCCAAAGTTTGTTTTTGGTCCTCAGTAGTTGTTCTGAAGTAAATGTAAAAATGGTGATGGTTGGTATGCTAACATACTGACAATGACAATGTTAACGTGCTATGCAGGTTATGCAGGTGTAATACCAACAAGTACAACAAAACAAAACTTTTACAATTCATCCTCTGGGGACCACGAATGTCTGAACAAAAAGTCATGACAATCCATCCAATAGTTGTCCAGACATTTTACTCAAAACCAAAAAATACCAACCTCATGGTGGCGCTAGAGGAATAGTCAGGGATCACCAAAGTCGGTAGGATTCATCCTCTAGGGACCATGAAGGTCTGTACAAAATTACATGATAATCCTTGGAATAGCTGTGGAGATATTTCAGTCTGGACAGAAGTGGCAGACTAACAGACCAGCCAACCAGCATTGCCATTCCTAGAGCCACGCCATTAGCATGGCTCCAAATCATTTATGTCCCCCAAGGTGAATAAACACTGTTCTTCTCTGTTAGGGAAAACCATTAGGATTTGCCATTTAGTAGTCATCACAATTAAAGGATTTACTTTATAAAAACTGTTCTCATGTTGTCAAACAGGGCTCTGAATAGTTTATTACTGTTTACAAAGCACCACAGTTTTCCGAACAGTGGCTTATGAGTCGTTTTGTCAGAGTAGGCATTACATTTTTTTTTACATGCTGGATATCTGCTGATGTCTTCAGCCTAATTGTTTTTCCAACCAGAAGCTTACTCCCAAATATGAAAAAGGTGCAGACATTCCCAGAAATACATCCTCCGTTCTGCTGACTCATCGCTCTCGCTCTGTATTTTGTGAGGAATGTTCTGCAGTTGTTGACTGAGCCACTTTGACAGACCTACAACAATCAAGCAGCAGAAACCTTCTTTTTTAATTGCTTTTAACCGCTGATGCTTGGCAGGGAAGGTGCTGCAAGTATTCACATGTCACAACTGGGGCTCACGTACATGCACCGCCGCACACACTTTGGATTAATTAACATTATGAACTTCCACACAAACAGATCATCATTCTGCACCTACAACGCCTTACTGCTAACCTGACGCGCCAGATGGTTTGTTTACACAGAACCATCTGAGAAGCCGTCATTGGAAACTGTTTGGGAAAGGGCAGGCACTTTCAAAAAAAATACTTGGCAGGTGATTTGATGAACCATCTGTCAATCAAACTCTTGCCAAAGCCAGTCAGGAGAAGAGTTAACACGCACTCTGTGTTTCTGGGCCTTACTGCACCTCAAGGGTTAATCTATCCTCTTTGCTGTCACAAAAACCTCACAAAAGGAATAATGAATTATGAGCGTTATTGGTCGAGACCACAACTGGACCTCATATGTCAGAAATAATGACGGCAGGGTAGAAACAGGATGAAAAAGAGAAAAAACTTCACCAAATTTCATTCAGGTGACACTTTTTTGAGTTAATAGCAGAAATCAACTTCTTTGGTAAAGGTAAAAATAGAACTGTTTCTCAATCCGCATTGCTGAATAGATTGCGCAGAAAGAGGTCTGTGTTGCAATCAGTGGATCTTCATTATTAGCTGCAGTTGGCAGGGCAGAAGCCACAGAGCTATAATGAGCCAAATCATCTGTAATTGATGTTTATCGGACATCAGGAAGCTTGATTCCTTTCCCGATCTATTTCTATTAAACCCTGCCTCTGCTACTTGAGGGCCGGACACATCTGCATAGCTTAGGAAGTCATTTATCCTGCTGCTCTGATGAGCCCTTGTACAGTTGGAAATGCTCTCCCAAGCGCCTGCCTTTGTTAGTCACCAGCACACGTAAGACAGCAGTCATTTACCAGTATGCAGGATCTGATGTAACAAACTCTTATGTGAAAAAACCTGCCTGTAATTTTAGGGGAGCTGCCGAAAGTGGGCAAGTCATAGGGGTTATCAAGGCGACTCCTCCCATCGCAGATGTTTTTGTTAAGCCAGACCTACAATACGTCCAGAAGAAGCCAGATTACTACTACTACTACTCCAAATGTTGGAAGTGCTGCTGCAGGAACACATTTAGAAGCTTTTCAATGAACCCTGCTCTTGTGTATTTTGTAATTCGCCCTCTTTCTTTCATTCTCTAGTGTCTAGTTTTGAGTCTTTAAGTCAACATTTTGGCCTTCTTGTCAAGAGCTAGATGAGAAGATCAATACCACTTTCTTGTATGCAGCTGAAGCCTGGAGGTGATTAGCCTAGCTAAAGATTGGAGGCATGGGGAAACAGCTGGTCTGGCTCTGTTCAACAATGAACCTACCAGCACCTCTAAAGCTCAATAATTAATAACTTATTTAATCCATACATAAACAGTAACAATGACAATTTGTGCTGTTACGTGCTATAACTATTTCTGGATGAATTTAATATTATTTCCTCCCAGTTTTTCTATGCCATCACTTATGAACAGATCTGAAAGTAGAACTCACCCTCAACATCTTAGTTTTAGGAGTAAGAGGCCTTTGCACACCAAGCCCATATTTTTGCCCGTTTAAAAATAAATCTGACCTCACGTGTCACCGACTCCGAAAATGTTGTCCGTCGTTAAAGTTTTTGGAACAGGTTAGATTTTCTGCATTTTTTGTATCTGTCTAAGGGCAAAAGAGGCTTGTTTGACCACTATGAGCCACCATCCGTCCAACTAAATCATCCAAAATTGTATGATAAACAATCATCTCCCAGAACAAAGCACTTTACGATAAAGAAATAAAAGAATGCAGAGATGTGGAATTTAAAGATAGATTGCAGAACAGCTTGGTCGCTAAACAAAAGATGAGCTAAATAATAGCTTTGTGCTAATGTCATTCATCTATTAGCCCCGTTTTGGACTAGCGCTACCTACTGTACACCTACGAAATTAATTCAGTTTTGTCTCGTACTGCAAATTTTCACAAAGAATATCATATTAAAACACTTCGGACTCAGTGTGCGAGGTTTCTGTGTGTAACGATATCTATCGGATGACGGATTTAAAAAAACGCATACGAAAAATACAGAGTTCGTGTGCAAAGACCTTAAGAGTTTAGTAGTGAAACAGATACCAAACATGCACAAGACATAAGGCAGAATTCAGTTGTTTTAATTCAATGCAATAATTTAAATATAGATACATAGATTTTTGGATTATAATGAAACTCAGTGTGAGGCAGGAAAGGATGTGGTGGTCGTCCTCCGTTTTGGCGCCTAGATGAGCAGAGCAAACTGTCCTAGACTTCCCAGCACGGCCGGTACACCCGTCCCACCATGCACCTCATTGTGTCCCTCCTCAGGATGGGGATGCTC
>CAKALG010028454.1:14448-27981 GCA_916700815.1 Helicolenus hilgendorfi | reverse complement strand
AGACAGCCTGGCTGGACAGATTCTGGTCGCTGGAGAGTTTGGGAGGTTGTTGAATAGGAAAGAGATAGAGAGATGGAGAGAATAACAGCTATGAGGATGGAGAATTCTCATTACAAGTAAAATATATACATAAATAGACACTGAGCATCTGAACTATCCCTTTAAGTTGTGGATGAATTACACTAGCTACTGTTTTCATTATTGATTAATGCACTACTGTAACAAAACCATTCATACTTTATCAGTTATGCTAAATCCCTTTGGCGATGCTGGATCAGCAAGTAGTAATACAAACAAGTGCAATAAAAGGACAATAAATGTTGTAGTGTGTTCGTCATCCTGTTTGTTCACAAAGCGCTCAGGCAGGGAGACATAATGTAAGAAATGCTGTGAAAGGAATGTTTAGCAAACTACACGAAATCTATTCTAATACCAGCTTAGAGCGCAGGAGTCGGATTCCAGCAGTGGACTAATTGGCGGCTACCGTTCAACGGGACAACTGTGATGGAATTCAGCTTGACACCAAACAGGTTTCCAGACGACGAGTGAAAGACCTAATGGAGCTTTTCCGTATCATTTTACCGGTTGTTCTCAGTGAGAAAGCCCGATAAAAACTGTGACAGGAAATCTGCGGCACGGAGAGAAGAAGCAGCCTCGCGGAGGTAAGAGTTCGCCAGACCTGTTGGGTGTGTTTGTGCATGACACGCGCTTCTGACTGTGGTTGTACAATGTAGAGCTGAAGTCCTGTTCTCAGAGACCAAGCAACTAAACTCATTTCTCCAGTAGGTAGGTGAAAGCTGAAGTAGGCAAGCTGGAGCAAATATGATTTTAAAAAAAGTATTTTTTTATAAAACTGGACAGGAAATCTGAAAAAAATGATGTTCCTCTGTGTCCTCCGGTGCTCCTAAAGGCAAGATTTCACAGACCGGAGGAAAACAAACCAATCAGAGCCGAACTGGAGCCTTGCCGTCTCTGAGCAGCTGCCTGAAAACAGAGCCATGAGGAGGTGCAGAAGTGCCTACTGCTGCTTTAACACACTAAAACAAACTTTGGAATGCAATATTGCAGACGTGAGAAAAGTAATTAATTCTGCAGCCCATTACACAGAGCAGTGGGGGGTGGACTTAATCCCTCAAGGCTCTGACATCAAAAACTAAAATTACTCCACGAACATAGAGAAAAAAAATCTGTGCAACGACGCTATAAAAGAAAGCAAAGCAATGCATGTCCTATCTACTCCGTGACGCATGTTCTACCTGCAGTATGTGCTGCAGACTGTATGTGTACATGCGTGTATGTGTGTGTATGTGTGTATGTGTGTGTGTGTGTGTGTGTGTAGCAGCAGTGGTACCAGTTTCATATTATTGTATTAGACATAGCTATCCTGCTGCTAAGGTTACAAAAAAACATGCTCATGGTTTCACTTGTGCAAAAAAGGGTGGACATACTGTACATCTGTAGAACACACACATAACAACACAAGTAAAGAGCCCTGCCCTTAAAGGCAACATCCTCTCCCCTCCCTGTTCTGACAAAAAAGAAGAAGGTGGGGCTAGCCATACCTTCCACGTGATCTGAATTTTCAGAGTAAGTAAAACTGGAGGAAACGTTTCTCTCTGGGAATTAGAATCAGCTTATAGTTTGTTTGAGACCACAAACCTGAAGTCTCATCGAGCCGGTTTACATGCACTCAGGTAACCTGGTTAGTGTCCGCTTTCTGTATTACACTGATGTCTGAATGTCAATTAAACAAGAAACCTGGTTAACAATAATTGAATTCTGCTGGAGAAACCAGATCCTATGGAAGACGGAACCTGCCAAAATAAAATAAAGAATAAATAAATGACTTGATAAATAAATAAATAAATAAATAAATGTCATTAAATATAGCAAAAAATAATATTAAAAAAATAAATGTAGCCATTAATTAATTGATCAAATGTGACATGAATTGATCAAATATAAAATGGATATAAATAAATAAATAAATGCAAAAATAAATAAATCAATTTAAAAATTGATATAAATAAATAAAGAAGCAAATTAAAACAGAAATATCGACTTATGTCACATTTTATCAATCAATTAATGGCTACATTTATTTTTTTATATTATTCTTGCTACATTTAATGACATATTTATTTATTTATTTATCGAGTCATTTATTTATTCGTTTATTTTAGATTTTGGCAGGTTTAAAAAGTTTTAGAACACAAATAGTTCCGATGTAAGAGTAAGAGTAGCATCTAAGAGTACAAATGGTAATAAGCATATGCTTAATCTGTGTTACGATTAAGAGGGGGTCCTTGGAAAACTTTCTCCCCTTTAAGGGGTCCCTGACCCCAAAAAGTTTGAGAATCCCTGGCCTACACGACCCGATGCAGGAGTCAGACCTACCTCACTCTCAAAGCTGTGCTTGCTTTGCTGGTTGTGCACTGAATAGCAGTAGCCTGGGACAGGTGAAGATGAAACAAATCCCCGTCTTTTATAAATGTAACACGGGTTGTGCCGTATCTAAAGCTGCACGCCGTGTGTAATGCCGATGCCCCAGATTGTTTTCTTGCAAATGAAGCGTACAGGTTTAGCGTTGCTTAACGTTGGCAAGATGAATGCCAATTCTTTCAGTCCATTCTTTCATTACAGCTGCGGTTTTCCACATCAACGTTCCGCTTCAGGCTCTTTGAGAGTGACATTTAAACAATTCAACTTCTACCCTATCTTTATTCAAGAGCGTGGTCTTTTAATCTGGGAGCATGAATCATTGATTTCACGTTCAGATTTTGTAATGCTTTCCCACAAAACCTTGTCCTCACACCGGGGTTATCGTAGTAAACTAAAATGAAAATAATCAGTGAAAAATATTGATAGTAAACTGAAACTAAATAAATAACTAAATAAAGTAAATCCTTTAAGAAAAACTCAAACTAACAACAATATTGCCTGGATAAAAAAACAAATTAAAACAAAACAAAAATAAAATAAATTCATGTCAGTTTTACTAGCTATAATTAGGGCTGTCAATCGATTAAAATATTTAATCCAGGATAATTAAATCCAAGGCTCGACTAAAACTAAACTGAAATATAAATACGTATAAATGTGTTTCTACAGTAGAACAGCAGCCTGTATATAAATGCACAATAAAGGAAAAGCTGTATCCCCACTACAGAGGCTGGCCTCTCACTGCTCCAACTAGGAAAAACTAAACAAAATAAAAAGCTCTTGAACCACCAGCATCATATGTCAGTAATACACTTACAATAAGGCCTTGGTTTAAAAAAAATATGGTAGCGGATAAATGTGATTATTGACCAGCTGTGCCTTTTGGAGTATCCAGGTCACGGCAGTTCTCCGGTTTCCTGCTTTAACCTGATTTCTCCCAATAACCTACTGTCAGTAAACATAGTGACTGTTTTCATGCACTGTGACGCCAAGTAAAGGTTTTATATGAGTAACATAGACCTACTGAGAAAACATGTAGCTTGTACTGCATATTTCAGAAATTAACAATACATCTCCTCTTCTTCTTCTTTTACAAACGTACCTCTTGGCTTTGGCCTGCTCCTTCTCCCACTCATTGAGGAGTTTGGGAACCGTCACCTTGGAGCTGTCGCGCTGGTTCAGCGACCACAGGTCTTTGCTCTCCAGAGGCATTTTGTAGCCTTTCATAGCCATACTGAAAGAGAGAGAAACAGCAGTTTAATGTAATCTGGTACATGAAACAATTCAACACTAACAAGTTTAATTGCTATAAAAAGAAAAAGTAGACGTTAGAGGGTTGTCAGCCTCCATCTGTCTCACTGCTTTTGAATCTTTGCCAGTATGTTTTCTTATGTGCCCTGTTGCATGTTTCATTCTCTGGACAACGATATGCCTTTAAACAACTCTGAGATTACTGAGACAACTCAGTAAGAATGCTCCCCACAAAGACACTAAATTGAGTTTCCTGGATTTGCTGATCATCATTATGTACTAGTGGATCGGATTTCACCGGAAATTGGCTTGATGCATTTTCCCGGGATGAGGAGAGATTTGCTTACAGAAGAAAACAGAAAGAAGATGCTGTACTTCTTTCAAAAAAAGAGCAATATCTTGTTTGTTGCAGGAATCACAAATAACAAAAACAGACGAGAACAGAACAGCCGGTGTGAGACGGGGGGCTACCAATCATCTCAACCATGGTGTCACTTGTTTACAGCAAGAACCAAGGCAATTATTCTTTATGTTGATATTGAAAAATGTTACCAAAACCCCTTTAGCAGTGAAAACGACATGTGATTTATAATAAAATATTGCAGGGAGCATCAAAGTATTCAATATTAAATAATTATAAAATAATCATATGAATAAATTGTGTAAAAGATATAAATGAACCAATAACGTGTAGTTTAGGAAATCATTCAAATTCAACTTATCATTATGGCATCTTTCCCAATGATACTTTTATTTCATGTCACTTTTCCTTTCATAAAGTCACTTTTTAAATTCATAATATCCCTTTCCATGACAGAGGTGTTGTCACTAGTCACCTCCCCCTCACCTTTCAGCCAATCACATGCCAACCCAGCAGGTTTTATTACTCAGCATCAAAGTGAAAGCATTAATAGCGAGCTGGATAATTCAGAGCTATTTCTTTATTAATGTAATAATTAACTTTTTTACTAATTGCTAAAGCAGATCACTATATATACACACAATAATGTGTGGGTCTATGGGTGATATAGTGGGTGGCAGAGGGCAGTGTGAACCCACCTTGTGAACCACCAGAACGTCATGGTGGAGAGAAAACCTGCTGTAGTTTCAGGGCAGGGATTCTGAGAGAAAAAAAATTGGAAAATGTTCAGACAAAATAGGCCAGAGAGGTTAAACAAGGATAAGGATGGCAGCCAGTAATAACAGTGTTCTCTGTGAGTGTGACCTGCTTGAACAAGCACGGGGCGGCCCCAAAGCACACGCTCTTTCAACCACTCAGGACACTGAATACACAATGTCAGCAGGAATATAAGATGCTCTCACATACGGCATAACGTCCAGACACACACACATGCTTCATGGGTTCTGCAGTGGACACTGTAGAGAGAATGCAAAACTCACAGGGTCTGTGACGGCGGTGGAGAAGAGAGGAGGTTTCTCATTGAAGCAGCAGAGGATCAGCTCACAGACCACCAGGCCGAAGTAGAAGTAGAACGTGGTGAATCGCAGCTTGTCGGTCACTTCGCTCTGAAATGTAAAACAAAGACGCACACACGTACAGTAAATACAAAGAGGTGAGTTCAGACGACAGTTGTAAAGGAGTGTGTTTACATGCAGGCAAATTAGGCATCATGTATGAGAGGGAATAACTATGCTAGTGTCTGAATGAGCTTCTTTTTGAAAGTGAAGGGAACACATTGTTTTATACTTCCTTCTATTTAAATGGTTAATATTTTGTTACACTTTGTTTAGCTATTTTTTTTATTGTGTTAGCTGATGCATCTTGTTTTTTGCACTGAAACGCCTCGCTTAAAGTCCCAATTTTCCTTCCTTAACGTGGTGATGTCACCAAGTAACACACTTGCAATATCTGTAGCAGCTAGCTTGGCACGCCCTCAGTTGCAACTGATGATTATAATACCTTGTTAAATGGTTTATAAGTACTTTGTTAAACATCTATAAACATTATTTAAATAGATAGTTAATACTTTGTCAATCATTAATAATTGGTTTCTGGTCCATCTATCTCTGGAATGTTTACAGGTGTTTTACAAACGATTTCTTAAAGGTTTACAAATCATCAATGAATACTTAATATATAGTATATATATAAAATGTTATCATGTGTGCAACAATAAACTGTTAATAAACACTTTAATGATGTAATCAGAATGTAATTGTCATCATCTCTTATCAGCTATGATACAATATATAATGTAAAAAGTAATTATTTCATATTTCACAAACCACTGAAAATAACAGGTATTTTAGCGTTACTATTAATTAGTAAACATTATTAATTATCATGTCATTTGTCAGCAATAAAATAACTAACAACTACGTTTAATCAACTATCAATTTACCATTTATAAATGATGGTTATTATAAAGTGTCACCCGTTATTCTGTGCATTTACAATAATCAAGATGTTGTCGAGATGTGTTGCACGCATGCAAATGTACTAAAGGTCAACTTACACCCATTCAATTGAGTTCTTACAACAGTTCTCTCATCACATTCAATCTTCTTCACAAACATCTAGATCAGCTGAATTATGAATAGAGGCGTCACCTGTGACGGCGCAACTTTTTCAGAATCATATTTGTTCGTGTGCTCATTTTCCGGATCAAACGTGATTACAGCAGCCCAGTTCTGCAGTAGCCTGGGCTGACCTCAACACATGGCTGCTTGGTTAACCGCCCGCTGCAGGCTCTGCCACGTCCGTCTGTCTGTCTGCTGTATGACTGTCTGGGGTTGATGTTTATCACTAAAGCAGCTACAAAAAGTTATCAGGAAGACTTCTAAATATGAATCGCCAGTTATCTTCGAGGCATTGTTTTGTAGTTTGAGGTCTTTTTGGCATGCCAAATGCCAAATATCATCCGTCACGCATCACAAAAGGACTGCAAGCTAATCTGTGACAGCAGTTGCCACACCTTTTGCACTCTGACACACACCTGCAGGCTGGGTAGGTGTGGTCTGCTAGGAACGGATATAAAAGAAGTTCCGCCCACACAAGACATTACAGTAAGCTGTAGTTTTCGCCTTACTGTGCTGTGACATCATGATGACTTGCATTTCTCATACATTTGTCTGGTCTTGTGGATATTTATTACACGCTTACGGCTTTAGCCATAAATCAGATTATCCTCCACACGTAGAAACATGAATATGAACCGATATCAAGATGTTAATCGGAGTACAGTAAGCAGCATTACTCTGATTATTAATCATAATCCAATTGTTACGTGCATGTTTTCACAATACAGACTAGCAAGTACAGTACGTTAATTGGAGCAGAGATCAAAATCAAAATGTCCTGCCAAGATGTAACAAATAATGGCGCAAAAACTTAAACCTTCTTTGTGTAAGTTGTTACAGCAAATGCCTATTTACACATCCAGCAGAACTGGAGCAACATAAGCAGTCTTTTGGAGTAGAATTTCTAGTCATTTCTATAAACAGATATCTGCATATTAATGCAGAATGTGTAGGCAACGGTAGGGATGTCACGATACCAGAAATTAAGTAGTCGATACCAATACCAGTGAATTTCCACGATTTCCGTTACCGATCCGATACCACGGTAAAAAACAAAAGTAAAACAATAAATCCCGTGTTCTTCAACATTCCACTCCTTTATTACCGTTTGCATCCTGGTTTTTGTTAGTAAGTTAAACGGGTCATAATTCCCTCTCTATGATCTATTTTATATTGCTGTGAAAACACCTCCTTCAAACAACTGGATTTATTCAAGTTTCTCTCCAAAAACTACATTTTACAAAATTACATTTGAACACATCATCATGACGTTAGAATTCACCTTCACCAATACTCATACTCAGGCTCAATTGAATAGAGCCTGAATGCATCATAATGTAAATCAATAGCACCTTTTGTGTTGAAATCGGCAGGTTGAGAGCTAGTTAACTATAGCTGTTAGCAGCCGGTAATCAGCACAGTCCTGCATGGAGTCAACAGCTAACGTTAACTAGCTCTCGACCTGCGGTACTGTAGAAGAACGAGTACCGTCACGATTTCAGAATCTTTCTCAACACCTCGCCAAGTAATCACCTGGGGCGGTGGTATTCATCAACAACTGCACCAAATCAACCCCCGTGGGTATCTAATGATCAATTAGTGTTATTGGGCTGCTCCTGATATATATTTTACATTTCCTTCTTTGTTCTTTCATGTTGCCTACCGCTGTGCATCTGTTCTCCAGCCTTACATTGTACACCTGTTCGGTTTGTTTGTTTTTTGCTGTGTGCTGCAGCTCTGTCGGCGAGCTTTGCAGCACTTGAGGTGAGATAAGTATGCTAGAAAACAACAGGCCTACTATTCCCTCTCTGCTTAGCGGTGCCCTGAGCTGACCCCCTTCAAAACATCCACTCACTGTAAGCTCCAAACCAACTCCTGAGACAACACGGAGGGGGGGGGAGACTGATGAAAGAGTTTTAAAGGTCCAGAACACGGAGGAGGATAGAAAGAAAAACAAGAGCAAAGATGACATGAAGTACAAGTAGGTGAGGAGACAAGAAAATTGTGGATAAGAATATGAGGGAGACGGTGAGGAGGGGGGGATGACAGGGCACAAGGCATGTTAAAAGCATTTGATATACGGCGTGTTCTCACCTCGCTGGATGCGTGTAGGATCTTGGAGCGGAAAGGCACGATGGCACACAGCACGGACAGGAACCAGAAGATGAAGAGGACCCCCGAGGACTGAACCCCGCGTAACCTCTCAAACTGAATCAGAAACGTGGCCAGCAGCTGAGAGAGGAAGGAGGGAGGGGGGGATTTCACACAGAGAGAGGAAAAAGGAATGAGTGGCCAGAGGGAGAGGCCCGGTTAGATTAGCCAGGACGGGATGACTGAGGGCATGTAAGGTAAACCGCAGTCTGACTGGGTCAGTGTTTCATGCTGACTGCTCCCCCATTAAAAGCCGGGTTAGATGGACTGAACCGGGAGTTTTCTTTAACCGTAGAGACATAGCCCTCGGAAGTATACTGCTCTGAAGGTTTTCATCCTTGCTACTGCTGAGCAGCCAGTGTAAACGTGCCCTCATCAAACCAGTTTTCTCCAGACAGTAATTATATGCCAATAGTAACTCCAACAAATGAGCGTCTGGTTTGGTGTACAGTACAATTAATTTCTTATATATATATATGAATGCATACGACTGCTTCTTTCCGGCTGAACAAACAACAAGTCATAGTTGACTGCTGTACTTGCTGACCAGCCCTCACTTCTCTCTCTCTCTTCCATTACAATTTTACAAAGAACATCCGGTAATCCATCCTTTTTTTGTACATAGTGTTTATTAATTTCTGACCTATTCATGCTGTTTTTAGCCATTTTCTCATGTCTTGGCATGGCATGTGTTTGTCATACTGTACTGTATCTGTGCTGTTTGTGTCGCTTGTGTGGACTGTGTCTTTATACTCTTGCTGCTGCCTCTTGGCCAGGTCATCATTGTAAATGAGAATTGGTTCTCAATTGATTTTACCTGGTTAAATAAAGGTTAAATACAAGTTGCATTTGCTATGAACTCCTGGAAAAGCCAAGAATACTTTTTGGTTTTGAATAAAATAATCGAGTTAGCAGCTGTGGTGATCAAATAAGATTTGGTTTAACTAAGTTTGAAACAGCAACATCTCTCTGACGGTGTGATTTGTAGAACGTTCCTGACAGACGCACACCGAGGAGGAAAAATGCTTTTTGAAATACTGGATCAGTGCAGCATGGGTGATATGGTACACTTCAAAATAAAAGTCTGCAAGCTATCCAGTTGAAATATATTGTGAGCTTAAGTTGGACCACAGACCAAAAAAAAACAAACAAATTATTTGAAAAAATAACCAATAGATAAATTAATGACAAATGAATCTTTAGATGCAGCCCCGGCTTAGCTCAACAGCTAATTTGCACCCATAGTGGCTTGAATATACACCGATCTGCCATAACATTAAGACCACTGACAGGTGAAGTGAATAACATTGATTATCTCGTTACAATGGCACCTGGCAGTGGGTGGGATATATAAAGGGAGCAGGTGAACATTTTGAACTTTGAACTTTGTGTTGGAGGCAGAAAAAATGGGCAAGCGTAAGGATGTGAGCGACTTTGACGAGGGCCAAATTGTATTTTTTTTAAAGATATGAAATGTTCAACATGTTAACTGTAAACAAGGTTTTTGAACAAAAGACAGTTGACAGAGAGAGCACCAAGAGCTACTGAGATTATCAAAACAGAACCACACATCCTCTTATTCTCAGGATTTTAAAATATCTTGCAATTGTTTTTGGACGGACATATCCTCACCATGGTCATGCCGAGAACCAGCGGGGTGACAAAGTAGATGGGCGGCTTGTTGAGCTCATGGAATGTGTAGAAGAGATCCGTCCAACACACAATCCATAACAACAAGCCAAATACCTGAGAGCACACACAGAGAGGAAGGTGAATAACAGACATTAAATACTACAAAAACAGAGGGAAGTAAGGGAGATGATTAACCGGCTAGTAACCTAATCTAAACATTAGAGGGTGGGGGTTGTGTTTCTGGCTAGCCCTGTGCTCATTGTTCAGAAGTTAGTCAAAACCATTTGCATTTAAAGGAAAATTGATATCAAATACCAATAAGAAGTCAGAATATTTATTTGGTGTTTATTCTAACTTTTGCACATCTTTTGTTAAATGTGTAATTACCAAAAAATGTAAGTTTTATTTATTTTCCTGTAGTGATAGTGCCCCCTACATTAGTGTTCTCCAAGTGATTCAGACTGACAATGACTATGATGACATGTAGGGCTGTGTATTGACAATCGTAACCCCTGTATCATGATACGTATCGTATCGCCAGATTCTTGCCAATACACAGCCCTACATAGCACTACTTTTTAATCCAGTCTGAGCCACTGTTTGCCACAAATATCTGCATGTAAAGAAATAATTAAAAATCGATAATTTTTGAGAATCGATACAGTATCACAAAACACAATATCGCAATGCTCAAGTGTATCGATATTTTCTTACACCCCTAATTACATGCACTATTACACGCAATATTTAGTTTTTTCCATTATTCCGAAAGAGACAATAATCCCTCTAAGCTGTTTACACGGCTATCGAAAATGAATATTCCACTTATATATATTCCGTTTACATGCAGCTGTGCATACTATGATTACGGTAAAACGCACCCATGACGGAGTTGCAGTATTTGCGCATATCCAAAAACCTGTTGATATTAAAGTCTTTCAGAATGTTTAAATGTAGGCATGTTTTTTCCTTTCCGACCAGAAATGTGGGCTTTTCTTTTGGGCATGCATCTCTGCTAAGTGTCGGCTAGTTGGTTTGTGTACAACACACATAGCTGACCATAAAACCCCAATTCAGACGCATATTGTATACCGTATATGCGCTGTATTCATGTCCAAAGAATGCTCCCAAAACCTGAATAATATCGGCATATCTCACATGTCTCAATCAGAAAATACTTCATTTGGAATAAGGCCTAATTCGGAATATCCAAACGGCATATGGTGTTTACATGACGTGTATCAAATTCGTAATACTGTCATATTCATAATAATAATTGAATATTAGTGTGCAATTAATGTAGTCAATAGGGCTGACCCGAATGTTTCGAAGCATCAACCGTTGCCATTGTAATCGACCGTCAAATCAGTATTCGAATGCTTGCAGATGTATCAGTCTAACCTTGCTTTTGGAGTACACTGTGATAAAATATACAACAACGAAGTCCCATGGATCTCACCGTTTTGAATCGGTTCATGATGGACATCATGATGTAGCCTCTGTTGTTCTTCTTGAGATAGAAGAGGTAGATGGGGAAGACGGCCCAAAGGTAGATGCACGGCAGCCATGACAGGACGGTGAGCTGAAAACACTCTGGCAGGTCGGGCCGATCTGTGTGGAACGTCTGATTGGCTACCTGCAGTGACACACACACAATATGGATCAGCGCTTTAGCTCACGGCCATGCGTCTCTTAACAAACATCATCAAACTGTGCCATCTGAACCTTCCTGTTGAGTCACATAAACACAGTAAACAGGGCACACATGAATCACCACACCTCCATCAGACCAGATGTTTTCCCTGAAGTGAAATCTGTTTACACTTTGGCAATATTTACCCATCTCTATGGTCAGGGGGCGGGAAAAAGGACAGGAAATGTTCTTGACTTGACAGCTCATAAAAACTTTAAACTCCAAGATTACCAGATTTATAAGTAACCTCGAAGAAGCAGGTCAGAGCTACAGCAGCCTGACAACATTCCTCAAACCCTAGAATATTTACTAACCAGGAATGCAAGTCTGTTTTTTTTAAAAACTAAAATCAGATTCAAAGGTTGCAGCACTGGCCTGTTTGGACAAAACATCATAAATGTAAACACAAAGGTAAAATTCGATTTAACTTTTTAGTAAGGCTGTCAAAGTTAATGCGATAACAACACGTTAATGCAAATTCGTTTGAACACCACTAATTTCTTTAACACATTAACGCAATTTTTAAGTTGTACCGGGCTCAGTTTTAAAGCTAGAGTGAAGACACTGACATCATAAGAAACTATAAAACCTAAGGAATCCATTGGTATCAACCATGACATACTAGCTAGTCATGAAGGAGGCTAAATAAGCAAACTAGTGCCAAATTTTGGCAAGGAAAAACTGTCATAACCATTTTCAAAGGGGTCCCTTGACCTCTGACCTCCAGATATGTGAATGAAAATGGGTTCTATGGGTACCCACGAGTCTCCCCTTTACAGACATGCACACTTTATGATAATCCATGCAGTTTGGGGCAAGTCATAGTCAAGTCAGCACACTGACACACTGACGCTGTTGTTGCTTGTTGGGCTTATTATTGTTATGATTTGAGCATATTTTTCACGCTAAATGCAGTACCAATGGACAATATTTCTCATTGTTTTGTGTTGTTAATTGATTTCCAGTAATAAATATACACATACATTTGCATAAAGCAAGAATATGTATCCACTCCCATGTTGATAAGAGTATTAAATACTTGACAAATCTCCCTTTAAGGTACACTTTTAACAGATAAAAAATGTGCGATTAATCACGATTAACTATGGACAATCATGTGATTGATCACAAACAGCCCTAATTTTCTTAAATTTCTTTTTTGAGCACCACAAATAAAATTCCATTCACCTCCATTGTATTGAGGTGACAGCAGAAATCTTGGTGACAGCTATCTCAAAACATGGACGAATAAAACTAAAAATGATGCAGAGTAGCCGACGTGACAACGTGGGGAGCTAATTTGATAAAAATGTATGCTTTTCTGTAGAGTTAACATGTGTTTATATAGAAAACAATGGGCCGCTGCGGGTGTTTTGACACACATCACTGTGACACCGTCGGTTACAATGCCTTGACACCTGTATTACTTGCGTCCCATAGAGAATGAATGGGGGCAAACTGTCTGTAGTAGGTCGCTGCTGCCACTGGACCAAACAAAGCTGAAGTTATTGGGCAAGTTAGCGTTACTGGAGTTCAGTTAAACAACACTATTTAAAGCAACAGCAAGCAGTGTCATCAAGTACAGGTGTGTGTGTGATTTGCCCAGGGGAAACATAAACATGTGCGTGCCCTAACTTGAGAACTTTAATCAATTTAGGTCACTTCTGTTGCTTTTACGCTCTTGGAAATAGAAACAAAAGCGTGCAGGGAGCTGACAACATGCTCACAGGTTCATAAAGGTTAAGAGAGTTCTATAAGACAAACTCTACGTGTAGTGAGGTGTTACTGTTCAACTTTTCCAACGACATTGTGTGAAAACAGTG
>CAKALG010028454.1:0-14428 GCA_916700815.1 Helicolenus hilgendorfi | reverse complement strand
CACACTGACGCTGTTGTTGCTTGTTGGGCTTATTATTGTTATGATTTGAGCATATTTTTCACGCTAAATGCAGTACCAATGGACAATATTTCTCATTGTTTTGTGTTGTTAATTGATTTCCAGTAATAAATATACACATACATTTGCATAAAGCAAGAATATGTATCCACTCCCATGTTGATAAGAGTATTAAATACTTGACAAATCTCCCTTTAAGGTACACTTTTAACAGATAAAAAATGTGCGATTAATCACGATTAACTATGGACAATCATGTGATTGATCACAAACAGCCCTAATTTTCTTAAATTTCTTTTTTGAGCACCACAAATAAAATTCCATTCACCTCCATTGTATTGAGGTGACAGCAGAAATCTTGGTGACAGCTATCTCAAAACATGGACGAATAAAACCAAAATTATGCAGAGTAGCCGACAGTTAACATGTGTTTACATAGAAAACAATGGGCCGCTGCGGGTGTTTTGACACGCATCACTGTGACACCGTCGGTTACAATGCCTTGACACGTGTATTACTTGCGTCCCAGAGAGAATGAATGGGGGCAAACTGTCTGTAGTAGGTCGCCGCTGCCACTGGACCAAACAAAGCTGAAGTTACTGGTTAAGTTAGCGTTACTGGAGCTCAGTTAAACAACACTATTTGAAGCAACAGCAAGCAGTGTCATCAAGTATAGGTGTGTGCGTGATTTGCCCAGGGGAAACATAAACACGTGCGTGCCCTAACTTGAGCACTTTAATCAATTTAGGTCACTTCTGTTGCTTTTACGCTCTTGGAAATAGAAACAAAAGCATGCAGGGAGCTGACAACATGCTCACAGGTTCATAAAGGTTAAGAGAGTTCTGTGAGGTGTTACTGTTCAACTTTTCCAACGACATTGTGTGAAAACAGTGTGATTCTCTTATCTCGCTGCTGACGAACAATGACTGTGTGATCCAGAGGACATCCGGGGGAGAAAGGTAAAGTAAACATGCATCATAGTGAGATGCGGCCCTGACGCGGCGCTTATCGTTCTCCCCTGGACGAACACCATGTCGAGGGCCCACCCACAGATGGATCCAAGATAAACACAGCTGCTGGCCTCCAACTCTCCACACCCGTCTGCGTGAAGCATGCGTGTATGGCTAAGTGTGTGTGAAAGGAAGTGACGGGTTATCGCTTGTGTTGGTGTGTGTGTGTGTGTGCGTGTGTTTGTGTGTGGGGGGCAGCTGTGAAATGTCCTGAATTCAGAAGTTCTGTCCATTCTGACTCATGAGCTCTAAACACACAGCGGGTTTCATCACTCCTCCTGACAGGAAACATTTAATTGGCCACAAGCCAAAAAAATTCTGTTATTTTTGTTTTTTGACCCAAATTTGTGATCTTTCAATTTCACGTCTTTAAAAGCCTTCTAGAGATTTTCCCCATGTGTCGTACACCCACAACACCACAAAAATGCACTCCAGCTCTTCTAATGACTCAGTAGGAAATTGAATAAACATTTAGATAAGGCCTAAACATTTTTTCCATTTTAGCAAATGTCTATGCTTCCAAACGGTACACAAGGAGCAAATAATTAGAAGTGGGGTTGTATGAGGTACTTCTCCATAGTCAGTGTTTTACCTAGAGTAGATGACGGTAAGCACGCCACCAGTTTAGGGTAAACAGACAGGAGTACCACCACGGGAGCAAAGCAAATATACTGCTGTGGACGGGGCAGCAAAATGTATTATAGCCGCCTACAATTCTACAATTTTCATTTAGACGCTTTTGTCCAAAGCGACGTACATCTGAGAGTTCGTACGACACAAGCAAGGACCTAGATAGGAGGGAACAACTAGAGTAAGTGCCCACAACAGCTTCAAGTCCGATCGGACACAGGCAGTGCACAGGGTGAATAAAAGCAGATTTTTTATTTTTTTGTCATCATCATCATCATTAACAACATCAACAATGTCATTAATATCATCATCACCATCATCACATCATCATCATCATCATGAATATCAGAACACCGGTCGACCGCTGCCTCGACCAGCAACTCCAGTGTACTGCGAGGTAAAATTACAGTCAATGGAGGCTGGTTGCTTTGGCGAGAGCGTAGATAACGGCTTGAGTTCCCCGTCAGAAACATAGACTGTATAGCCGTCTAACGTCAAGATAAACTGGCAGAAAATATTCTAAATATAGGCTAGCGTACACTTAGCTACACTGATATTGATTTTTTTTTTAGGTGAGCCTTGGTGATATTGATGGTGATGATATTGAGGATGTTGCTGATGTTGATTAGGATATTCATGATGATGATGATGATGATATCAATGACATTGTTGATGTTGTTAATGATGATGTTCATCTCACTAACTGTTAAAAAGACTGAATACATGTGATACATGCATGGGAACTACAGATGATGAAGGGAATGTGAAGGGGAAGTGATGCGAGACAGTGATCTGTGGACAGACAGAATATAAGGAGAAGTAAAATAAGTAACAATATTGTTTTGTTTTCTATGACATTAAACGGATGTGAATTTAATAGTGTGAGCGTGACACATTGAAAATGTAAAGAAATGCATACAGTAAAAAAAAAAAACATGCACATGCTGCTGATTTTAGGATGTTGATTATGAAATGTCAAAATGTGAGTGTTGGATATCGACATTTTCTAAATGTTCACACAAAAGAAGCTTATTCAGCTGGTTTGGGTGGAGCTGAGCAATGTGAATAAATAATACTAATAGTATAAAATATGGGTAGCTCTCGGCCACTTTCATTTTGTCGAAGTAGCCCTCGGAGGAAAAAAGCTTGGAGACCCCTGTTATAGGCTATGTCCTCCATTCAAACATTTGTCCTTCCCTCATGCCAACCTGAGCAGCAATAGAGCAGCCAACAGCACATTATTTGTGTTCATACTGCATGTACCACACATTCACACGTCCCTATCTCACTGTGCGTGGTAACTGTAATGAAAAGTAAATATCAAATTTAAAAGCATTCTGATATCTTCACTGCACACCAGGGAAAAGGCAGTGAGCAAATACCACGTTTAATAACCGACCATACCAGACACGGGAGATTTTCTTTGCTCGCACGCACACATCACATTAATTCTTATCTTAGCGACAAAGGCACTTAATGTACATAAGACGTGGTTTAATTTGTTTCTGCAACGGAGGCTCATCTTTCAAATGGAACATTCATGCGTGCAAGTGAGCATATAAGACAACGGGGAACATTTTAAACGTCTGTCAGCAGATATTAATACTTGTGTTAGAGATAATACAGGATATGATTTCTAAGCTCTTTGGTTGCTATGAGAGAATGTGGTTCTTGCACAACCACTCCTTTTTTTTTAATATTTCATCTGATACAGCGGTTGCTTTCAACATTATCACTTATCAAGGCTGTAGCCTAAACATGTTTAAGCTTGATACAATCTGAAACGGAAGATTTTGTGACTGCACAGAAGAGCTTTTGGAGCCTTGAAAAAGTTAAATATCAATATTAATTCACACGCCAATTGATAATGAAATATATTTAACCCTCATTAATTAATTAATTGATAAAAATAAATCGACACAGATTTGGTGCTAAATTTTAAAAAATGTTACCACTCGAAAATTGATTAAAAAAATGTATCAATAATCCCTCAAAAATACCACATTAAGACAACAAGACCTTGAGGAACACCATAGAAAAAGCCATGCTGTGATTTGGTATCAAAAACTTTTGACATTTGGAGATTTCTGTAAGAATTGCTTTTTTCAGTGATTGGATGGCGAGCACTTCTGTTGTGTAAACTGCTCAGAACCCCCTTATTATCAATCTACCTAGGAAAGCCATACGTCCTCTGAATGCTCTAGGTCTCTGGTTTAACTAGGTTTAACCACAGGTCATTTTTATACAGTGAGGTCAGGTATGACACGGTACCATGATACTAATGGTTTCATATGATATCAGTACCTTCACTCTAGCTCTAAAACTGAACCTGCTACAGCCTCTGAAAGACAGTAAAGTCGGTCGGCAGGTCTCAGAGGGTTAACAACACAAAACAATGTCAATATTGTCCAGAAACCCTCACAGGTACTGCATTTAGCATACAAAATATGCTCAAATCATAACATGGCAAACTGCAGCCCAACAGGCAACAACAGCTGTCAGTGTGTCAGTGTGCTGACTTGACTATGACTTGCCCCAAAACTGCATGTGATTATCATCAGGATATGATTTGTAAGCTCTTTGTTGCATAAACTCACTCCCTTTTTAGAGTGATCTCACCTGATACAGAGGCTGTTTTCTACATTAGCGCTTATCAAAGCTGCGGCCTAAACATGTTTAAGCTTACAAATGCAATCTGAAACTGAAGATTTTGTAACTGCACGTAAAAGCTTGTGGAGCTACCATCATCAATTGCCATCATGTCACAACAAAACCGACTTTTACTGATGATTATCATGAAGAAGAAGAGAAAAGCTGCAGCTCTTACTGAACGCAGAATGGCTGACTTTCAAGGCAGTTATCACTACACTTGAAACCTGAAACTTCAACAAAAGGTGAAATGAAAAGGGTGAGACGCTTTGTGATAAGAGCCATCCAGCAGAGACTTGGACAGGAAGATTACTTCAGTCAGTCGGGTTAAGACCTTACAATGAAAGAACAGGGAGTCTGAAACGAATCAACTGGAAGATGAAGCAGAGAGCGCTACTAACCTACAGGTGTGGCATTTCACCCCCTTGGGAGCTTCATCACTCGATGGGATTGTTGCCTAGCACCTAGTTGTTATCAAAGGATGGTTTCAGAGCCACAGGGATCTATTTCTACCACATGACTTCATAAACACACTGGAATCATGTCGCATGCAATCAGCAATTGTTGTGAGATTAAGTTCGACTGAGCAATACTGAATAAGCAACGATCAATGTTAAAGTTAAAGCTGCAGTAGGCAGATTGGAGCAAATATGATTTTTATAAAACGGTCACTATATCCTGGCAGTAGTTCATGAGACAGGTAATGTGACAAAAATCATGTGCTTCTGTGTCCCCCGGTGTCCTCCGGTGTCCTCCGGTGCTCCTAATGGCATCTGATCAAGATTTCACAGACTGGAGGGAAACAACCAATCAGAGCCGAGCTGGAGCGGAGTAGCTGTCAATCACTCACAAACTCCAATCAAACAGTCAAACTACATATTTTAGTGTACTGTTTAGCTGTAAAATGAGAAGGCTTGTGACCCGGCAGCCATGTTGAGACCAGTTGAGGAAATACCAAGCACCGCCCACCAGCCAGAGCAAACTTTCTGATTTTACAGCTAAACAGTACACTACAAGATGTTTCTGAAAACATTTGAGGTGAGAAATAGTCATTACAGTAACAGAATATTGATTCATATTTGATCAGTGCTGCCTAGTTTGACCGTTTGATCGGAGTTCCCAAGTGGTCGAGAGCTGCCTCCGTTGAATGAACAGCCAATAGGAACGCTCTCTCTCTCTGAAATGACCTGTGATTGGCCAAAGTCTCCCATCATGGGCTAGATTTTTTAAAGCCACAGAACCATGAGGAGGTGCAGAAGTCTAGTTTTCTCTCAGAACACTTGAATTACAATATGCTGAAAGGTTATTATGGAATTTTTACCCAATGATGCCAAAAATATTCTGCCTACTGCCACTTTTAAGGGGTACTCCAGCAATTTAGTGTTGCAATAAACAATACACCGGATTCTACAATCAAACTATAAAGCAAGGAATCTGTGTGTCTGTCTGTCTGTCTGTGTGTCCTTCGCATATCTCAAGAACCATTCATCCAATCTACTTCACATGCTCGAGAACAATAGCGTCCGGTCGTCCCGGGGATGATAGAAAATTTCCCTGATGATGCTGCACTGTGAACAACAAATCTGTGTTGAAATCGGCAGGAGGAAAGGTAGTTAACGGTAGCTGTTAGCCGCCGGTGGGCAGCACAGCCCTGCTAGGCTAAATAATAGAGCTAACAGCTAACATACAGAGGTTGCATCGAGTTACATCATGATGCGTTTGATTAATCTGTAGCAGCTCCTGCAGTGAAATTTAGTCAGTTACAGTCAATCAACACACTTCTAAAGTAGTGCAGGTGGTGTGGGGGTGACAGAGTTGGGTAGTTTTTAGTGTATTTAGAGGTTTGAGAAAATAAAAAATTGCAGCAGGCTGTCCATCTGTTCTCTGTTACTGAAAAGCTGTCGAGCGAAGGTCCGATGACATTAAAACAGCAGGAAGACAGGAACTGCTGCTGTTCGCTTACACTCCAGCATGGAAAACATTAGCAATGTTACACATGGATCTGAGTTCTTCATAGTTTACTGGACACTACCGGATTCCTTGAAAGCTGATTATAAGACAGACATTCTTATTCGTAGTAGACAAGCGGTTATGATTCAAAGGGAATTTACAGTCTTACTTGGAAATGAAAACCATTACAGAACACACAGGAAGTGAGTCAGACTGGAAGGATAATAAATCACAAACCAGCGTGTAGTAGGATATGGATGAAAGAACTAGTTTGGACAACTTGAAAGGGCTTATTATATAAATCTATGTTACACTTTTGAAAAATAAATTGCCACTTTGTAGTTCACATAGCTCTTTTTAAAGCAACATTTAGTCACAATGCTTCTCATGCTGAGGTGCAAATGAGTCCACTTCAAAATTCTCAATTCCTGATTTTTTTTTTTTTTTTGCTGGGTTAGCAGTCTTTCAGTTCAGGAAATAGACCCTACATCTGGGGATTTTCTGTGACATGTTACAAGCATGCTGGTGCAGCTGGGAGGGGCCCATTAGTACCAGTGTTGCCAGATTGTGTTGTTTTCATTCTGAGCTACCTTTTATTTAATTGCGTGGATAAAAACTGTCTTGCTTTCTTAATGATTTGGCGACTTTTAAGTGACAAATTTAGTGACTTTTTGGGCTGACTTCAACTCTTCTGGGTCACCAGTATTTCGCAATGAATGTGCTCTTGTGTGGCTGTAACTCTCTGGACTGACTGGGCTCAGTAACAATGTTGCCAGACTGGACTGACAAAAAGCACTCCAATTAAACCCTAGAACACGCCCAATGGTCATAATGGTAGCTGGAAAAATTACCAAGCATAGTTAGTGTATAATTTCTAAATGAAATAAATAGGGTTATACTAAACATTAAAGCTTTTCACACAGAGTTAGCCCTTTATATACTGGGGGCATGACGAAAACAACACGAAATTGCCAAATACTCGCTAATTATACGTCTAGGGTTTTTATTGTGAAAGGTAAGAATGGAAGGAGTGGATCTGGTCTGTGCTGCCTTTGTCAACGTTGAAAGGAGTAATAAAGTTTGCTGACTTGGTTCAGACTTTTTTTTAAATTTTCGTTTGGCATTTAACTCCCTAAAAACCTTCTTTGGCATGATTGACACTCTCCTGTGCTCAACGTTTACCAGATTACAGCCAGCAGTTTTATTTTTGTAGTTTGGCTAACTCAAAAAAATAATTTTCGTACAGCTTATGAAATCTAACAAGAAGCCTGCTAACATATTTGATTCTGCACATGTTTTTTTGGGGGGACAATTGGGCCCAGGGAGGTTGTATTGACAAGACAATTCATATTCTAAAGGAGTCATTGTCACAGTGGTGCACTCTGGCTCCAATCCTGCAGTTCTTTTATTCAATTATCTAAAGGAAAATGTAATTTAGTTCTGGAAGTTGGTTTAAATGGGACTCAATTACATTGAGAAATACAATCAGGGCTGGACAGCAAGGGTTGCCAGGTCGCCATTGGCATTTGGCCTGGTTGCCATCAGTGACAACGACTTTTTAACATATAAGAATTAAGGACAGCAAACAGCAAAATGTGCACCCCAAAATAAACACATTTGTTGCTTAGTGATATTTAAATGTTGCTGTTACAGTCATGCATCTGTTTTAGAGACAATGGCGAAGCAAATGAAGTTGTTTGACGGTGGGGTGAGAAATTTGACTGACCCGTCGACATCACAAAGGAATGTGCAAATTCAACTGACAAAGAACAAGAAGAACGACAAACAAAAAATAAATTTGTGTAGTCTTGGGAGGCGAAGTGTCCCGGCATCTTTGAGCTGGAATAATACTGCAAAGCATGTACAACATACATGAAAATCTGACATGTATACATGAGTTCAGACTTTTTACAAACGGCATTATTATGTCGTTTTTTCAGCATCCTTTTGATCTGTTTATTGCAGTTAAATCACAGCACAAGCTGTTTATTTTGGGTTCATACCGCAGCAGCGACATGTGGCTGATACAGCCAGTGCAATGGCGCTGTATGTGAATACAGCTCACCGCCGGGTGATGTTATTAACCCAGACATGACACCATTTCGTTTTCCGACATATCTGGGACTTCCACAACATGTACAAAGTACGCGTCTTGCGCAAATGAAGGCACTGATCTCCAATAGTCAAGGTGAGGCATTGTCTCCAATGGTTAAGGTTCAGGCATTGACCTCGGATGGGTTAAGATAGGTCGTTGGGCAGCGAGTCTCACAAGAGTTTTTGCATGTTTTTGTAACTTGGGTGTTACCTTCTAGACACGACCCAAAATTAGGGAGCAAGGAGAAAGAAAGTAGAAAACAAAATTCCTACAAAACTACATTACACAGTCATCATCAATAATATTGTTTCCATACAGTCAGATTGTTCATTGACAGTGTGGAAAGGCTGAGCTCTTACATCTCTGCGCAGCACTATCTCAATTAGAGTGAAGGGTAGCATTGAACTTTCCCACCAAATGTTCCTCGTCATTATGACTGACTTCTTCAATAACAACATCTTCCTCTTTATCAGTTTCAGCCTCTGCCTCACCTTACGGCACCCAAACCCTAACTCACAAAGACATAAACTATTCCAGACTTATGCAACACCATATAGTTTACACGGTCTGTTAGCATTCGAGGCAAACTCTGCTCCTCCTGTTTGACCGCGCTTTCCATCAACACAACTGTAATCCAAACTGCTGCTGACAGATTGAGTTGTTGGTATTTACTGCTGCTGATAAATGGCTTTTGGATCAGCCTGTTTCACGTGCGTACTATATACCACACATTCAGTCTGTTTCTGCTACGCTTACAGTTGTATTACAACAGTTACATTACTCATAGTGTGCTACGCAGTTTACAAGTCAAGAATGAACTTATTGTATTTTGGAGTTACATCATGACTTGTCAGACAGGGAGAACAGCTCATGTAATACAGTATGCAAATCATTTTCCACATTACAAACACTCCTCAGGCTACACATCCAGCCATATATTCCCAAATTTGCATGTATCCATGTCACAGTCTACTGTTGTGTCTCTAATGAGTGATACATTAACCCTTCGTGTACAACAAATGCATCTGCATTGCCAGTACACACAATCTTTTACAACCTTTAATTCCAAAAATAATACACATATTTACTATCAACAACTACATTTTATCACGATTACAGTCTGGATTTTCACAAGAAATTGTAAAAATCTGGCGAGGAAGATTCACAAAGGCTATAGTGCATGAAGCAAAAAACACCATAGGAAAGGTTTTACTGTAGTTTATTGAAGGTGCTTACTGCTGGTACATCAGGATATACAGTAGTAGAGCACATCTATCATGCAGAATAGTGTTGCTCTAACTGTAACATGGGGTGTAGAGCTGAAATGATCGGTTGATTAATCGATCGACAGCAAATTATTCATCAACTGGTGTTGTCAAAAATATCAAAGTATCGATACTTAATATTTAAAACTAAGGGTGTGACGAAATATCGTGTCGCAAAATTTCGCGATATAAAACGTGACGATGTGTAAGAAAATACTGCCTTACACCACCTCTAACACGAAGAATATGCTAAGTCACCTACAGCGCTATCACAGTTCTCAAATCAACTGTGCCCGTGAAGAAAACACCTAATGGCCAAACTGACAAATGCCTTTGCGCCTCGACTTCCACAGTCGAGCGCAAGAGCCACACCAACAACGACGGACATTGGCATTTTCACTGCAACGGACATGAGGCCATTTTCTGTGGTGGAAAATAAAGGATTTCGGCGACTCCTCCGTACCTTGGAGCCCAAATACACCATCCCGCCACGCGCTCATTTCACTCGCACACTAGTCCCAACCCTGTACAAAGAGTCGAAGGCCAGCGTTGTACAGACCCTGAAAGAGGCAGAAAGCATTTCAGTACCCACCGATGGTTGGACTTCAAGGAGTTCCCAGAGCTACATTACGATTACAGCCCACATAATCAACAGCAACTGTGAAATGGAAGGTGTCGTACTCCAGACTCGCCCACTTTCCGAGTCCCACACAGGGGTAAACATAGCCGAAGTTTTACAAGCAGCTGTCAGTGAGTGGGAGCTTGAAAGGGCAAACCACAGCATCGCTGTTGTGATTGACTATGCGTGTAATATGTTTGTGGCTGTGCGCGAGGCAGGATTGGAGCCACACATTGCTCATACAATAAATCTGATCTGGGTAAGAACATGTCTATCTCTTAGGCTGTGGATGTAGCTTAAGTTCTTAGCTCTGTGACAAGTTATCATGCTTGAAGATAATTGTTCAGTCTCTATTTGCACTTTGAGTATTGGGGACTTTTGATACTTTGTGACATTGATTGTAGTTTGCATTTTAATTAATAGACTAAGAGAAACTTTTTGTTTATTGTAGATTTTTTTGGTCAATTTGTGGAAAAGAGTTCAATAGAACAAAGGTCTGAAGAGACGCATGAGAAGTCATACAGGAGAGACTGGTGGACAAATACGCTTCTTTATGCAAATGTATGTATTTATATTACTGTAAATCAATTAATAACACAAAACAATGACAAATATTTTCCAGAAACCCTCACAGGTACTGCATTTGGCATTAAAGCATTTGCACAAATCATAACATGGCAAACTCAAGCCCAACAGGCCACAACAGCTGTCAGTGTGCTAACTTGACTATTACTCGTGGGTACCCATAGAACCCATTTTCATTCACATATCTTGAGGTCAGAGGTCAAGGGACCCCTTTGAAAATGACCATGCCAGTTTTTCCTCACCGAAGTTTAGTATAAGTTTGGAGCGTTATTTAACCTCCTTTGCAACAAGCTAGTATGACATGGTTGGTACCCATGGATTCCTTCCCGCTACAACCTAGAAATTGCAAGTTGCTTTAATGCATTAAAGAAATTAGTGGTGTTAAAACAAATTTGCGTTAACTTTTGACAGCCCTAACATAAAATGTATGCCCTAAATGTTGTGTCAATTTTTTCCCTATGGTGTCAAAAACTGTATCAAATATTGATATTTTTCAAGGTATTGCATTGAAGTTAGAAATTCTAGTATCATGTCAACGCTATCAACAACTGTAATAATAATTTAAATGTCCGAGTCATCTTTTAAGCAGCAATACCAAAAAAAGTCTGCTTTTTGCTCAGTAATTGGTCTTAGTTTTCTATTACAGTAAACCTGATATTTTTGGATTTTGGAGACCAAATAATTAATCCATTAAACATTAAAATAATGAAAACAATCATTGGTTGAAGTCCCAATCTTGTATTAAGTAAGGTTAAAATTAAATTGAAATATATTTGGATTTCATTACACAGGAATTAAATGTTTCCATTTAGCTATTTTTACATCTGCAGCACAAACAATTACAAACGGATACCACCACATACTATTTACCCATTGCAAGTTCTTTCTTCATCACACAGCTCTCATGTGGGAAACGCTGATTTACCACAGCAACAGTACTATACACAGACTTCCTCGTATTGGTTACTGCGACACAAAGGTCAAATTCAAGGACTTTGCAACGATTTTCAAGTTCTTGAAGGTGATGAAAGTGAAAAGCAACCATTACATCAGCATGTTAGCAGAGAAGCAGGACTTTCAAAGCCCCGTTTTATTAAGATCGTGTACAGGCTATCGCTTAAACGCTTATAATAAATCCACCTAAAAAGCAATGACCAATACGAACCTAAACCTTGTTTGAGCTATGGAGTAGAGATAAAAGGTGCTCGTTACATACAACACCTTTTACAAACAGTGAGATGCAAATCAGGACTCCTTGGTGAAGCCTTAGTGCTTAACCTGACTCACACTGAACATACAGTGTTGAGTGCGGGGGGATTACAACCGCCTCCAGTGTGTTTGAAGTGGATGTAAACAGCAGTTTAGGTCACCTCAGATGGACTCAGAAACAAGCCAGTCCTTAGTGTAATGTCCAGCAAGAGGAGAATCAGGTGCACCGTCTTAACCCGACAAAAAACGACAGAGTGCCTCAAAGCTCTTGAGTTTGGTTTCTTCATGGATACAGCATGACACAGTTTCATGATATTTGCCCCAAGCATGGAGGCGTCTGAGTGGCATGAAGAAGCTAAAACTGTCGCAGTGGTAGCTCAGCCTGGCGTTCCAACAAACACAACTGTTGGTGTCAACATATTGGTGAACCAGCAGACCTAATTTAAGAAACTGTCAAAAACAAAATCAATATGGCATGAAGCAATGAAGCACCGCAGGTGAAGCGGCTGAACATTGTTGCACACTTTGCATACTTGAGGAACACCAAAAAACAACCTTATTGTCAATCTACCTATAGGAAAGCCATCCTTCCTCTGAATGCTGTAGGTCTCTAGTTTGTGGTTGTAAAGTTTCACGAGGCTGTGATTATCCTAGAAGTCACAACAGGTAATTTTATACAGTGAGGTTACCCAATGTATGCAATTCCAAGACTGTTTAGGGAGCCCAGTATTCAGAAATATTCAAATACACCATTTTAGTATGAGCGAAAATAACCAATTTACACTCCATTCAAACAACGGCATGTTTTTCTCCCAAAACTGCATGTGATTATCATAAAGTGGGCATGTCTGTAAAGGGGAGACTCGTGGGTAACCATGAGGTCAGAGGTCAAGGGAACCCTTTGAAAATGGCCATGCCAGTTTTTTCCTCAACAAAATTTAGCTTGAATTGGAGCGTTATTTAGCCTCCTTCCCAGCAAGTATGACATGGTTAGTACCAATGGATTCCTTAGGTTTTCTAGTTTTATATGATACCTGCATATCTGTCGGCCGGGTCTCAGAGGGTTAAGGGGTGTTAAGACAACTGTTTTAAAAAACATACAGTTGGCCTATATCTCAGCATTTCATTCATTTCTGTGAGGAAAACTAAAAGGGAATTGTTATTTTTAAAGTTTGAAATATCATTTAAAATAAAATCTCAGAAACCTATTTAGCTAGCTCCACTACCAATTTTAAATCTCTTTTAAAAACCCATTATTATAAAAAGGCTTTTTTAACTCCGTAAAGCAACAGCTTGGTGCACCTTTTCCCACACCTTATATTGTCCTCTTTTGGATTATGTGTAGTAACTTATTGTTTTGATAGCGCTGGTTACGGGTTTTAGTTTTCTCATTATTTGGTCTTTATGTTTTGTTCTTTTAGTGTTGTTTTATTTTGTCTGTATATCATTGTGTCTGTGCAAGCACTTTGAAACTATGTTTAGGATAGTGCTATACAAATAAAGATTATTATTATTATTATTATTATTGTTATTAAGTATGAATGACTGTTAAAAAAATATATAAAATACAGAGAATTGTTTTAAAAATCTCTAAAAAAAAAAGGGTTGGACTATATGACATGTATATAAAGTGACTTTGCCCCTATATGTGATTTTATCTTAGTTACCTTGAATGAGTTTAAAGCTCTGGTGAAATCGCTGCAGTCCAGGTTGTCTGTGTGTCGAGTGTTTTTGTATGAGCAAGTTTTAATGTTGTTAATTTATGTGTTGTCTGTTACTTTCACTATAAATGTCTTGCTGCTATTTTGGCCAGGTCTCTCTTATAAAAGATATCTTTGATCTCAATGGGACTAACCTGGTTAAGGAAAGGAAAATAAAGAATCACCTTACAGGAATATTCCCAGTGAGACCATAGTGTGTGTCATTGATAGGTTATCCATTGTGGTATTGTTATCTCTGCTGTGCTATCACTTTAATATTCCTAGAGGGACGTATACAGCTACTGTTTACTGACTCTGAGATAAGTTTATCATGTCAGATGTGTGTAATTAAAAATAACATTAATATTAAAGCTAGGCTCTAATTAACAGTGTATTACATGTGTGTTCGTCCCCAGGGGGAGGGAAAGAACAGCAGTGTCCGACCTCTTTGTAATTCTCCATTAATTGGGATCTTGTTAACAGTAAATGCTATTAAGTGTGTTATTTATAGTTATAGCTAGCTAGTGTTGGAGGCTACTTCTGAACGGAAGGCTGTCTGGGAGGGAAGAAAACAGAAAGCATGACATAACATTGCACAACCTCAGTCAGGTAGTACGCGAAGTACACACACGGTAAGTCATGACAAACCACCAACCGGAGCTGACAGCAGCAGCAGCACCGAGAGACGGAGACGGTAA
>CAKALG010028450.1:0-38029 GCA_916700815.1 Helicolenus hilgendorfi | reverse complement strand
ATTCATTCATTCATCACCATTACCCATTCATTCTAATAGGAGCTTCCTGATATAATACTTTTTTTCTACCCCTTTGGTGTCTTTCATCATATACCTGCGACTACACACAGTCATGTAGTGCATGTGTGTGTGTGCGTGTTGAGAGAAGCCAGTGTACCCAGTATGCCCAGTAATGTTTAATTGACGTAATTAACCTGTTACCATGGTAATTAACCTGGGCAACAGTTCTGTCAACATTATAATGACAAACAGATGGTGCCACGGCTGCCAACCCTGACACACGGACATGAACACACACCATCACACACACGCTAAGACAGTCACCAGCTCATACTACACGTCCTTGCACTTTGATGTGGACACATTCAACCTGCTTAAGGTTACGTAAACACAGATCCTCTCTCTCTTTCTCTCTCACACACACACACACACACACACACACTGCATATACACATGCACAGCAACGGGCATACGTGCACTTAACATTTGAACATATAGCCCGCTCTTATTCCCAGGGCGTCAAATACCGAGGATTTGTCACGGCCATCGGTGTTCGATACCAACACACAAGGCATCCTTTAGTGTTGGTATGAGCTGCACTTTCCATTAACTATAATGTTAACCCAGAAAGTGCTGTGGGGACGTACGGAAGAGACACATAGGGTGGGTGGGAGGGGATGTGGATGTGGATGTGGATGGGTCCAACAAACACAGGGCTTTCATCCAGTAGGCCGCCGTTTGTGTCTTGGCATTAACTTTCACTTTTACTTTAAGATCAGCTGTCCGTTGTTGTCCATTGTTCACAACTTCAAGTCACATTTTCACTGGACAAACAGTAGTTTTAAGCCCAACCATGATGTTTTTTCCGACCAACTTTAAGCATGCGACCAAAAAGTGATGCCGAGGGTCTGACAATGTGTCAGTATGTGACAAGTTGAGATGAGAACGTGTTGGGGACGGCAGTATGATGACCCTTTTGTGAACGCCTAAATCACGGTTTGTACCTCTAAGAAATGTCAGCCTATCAACCACTGATCTTTCAGGTACAGTTTCCATCCTGAGTATGATTAAAGCTCAGTGTGCCCTCGATGGAAATAAGAAGAGCCCTGAACGCTCACACAGCGGCTGCAATGAAAAGTCACCATATGGAACCCGGTATTAATTGTGTGAGGATTTACAGCGTCACCGCCACAGCTTCCCCTCGGCTCTCTGCGCCGTTATCCCACTGACAAGCTGCATAAAGGTTTCCAACGGGAACAATAGAAATTAAATGATTCTAGGCCACATTGTCAGACGGTGTAATCAGCGGAGCATGATGGGGGCTTTGATTTGATTACTTCCTGGTGTTTCGGCCAATCAGGACACATTTTTTGCTGCCATCGCAGTGTCTGATCCGATCAAATAAAGTCCCTGTCAGAGTTATGAGGGCGCTATTTTAATACATTATGAAGGGGGGGATTGAAAGAGAGACAGACAGAGAGATGGAGAGAAATCTCAGAGATAGAGAGAAAGAAACAACATGGTGCTGATGGATAGAGAGAGAGAGAGGGAGGTTTATCTTGATGAAAAGCAGAACCCCATTAATTCCGTGTGTGTTTCTCTCTGTGTGTGTGTGTGTGTGTGTGTGTGTGTGTGTGTGTGTGTGTGTGTGTGTGTGTGTGTGTGTGTGTGTGTGTGTGTGTGTGTGTGTGTGTGATAAGTCTGTATGGGGACAGTTTGATGGCTGTTGGAATAGTTAACAGGTGGGGACGCCGCCTCCCTCCTCTCACCTCTACCATGGCGGTCCAATCAGTTGGTTCCACCCTGACAAAGAGCAGGACATACATATTAGGTCAATCACTTCCTTTGATTACAGCAGGTTGGTAATGTCGTGCTGCCACGCACTTTAGTTGTATTTTGTCAAGTGCATATAAGCTCTGCATGGGAGTATTTACCCATTTACCAACCTATTTATTATTAAAAACACACTAACAAACCTAATTCTGAAATGCCTTTTCATTAACATACCTAATAGTCTTGCCTGTTTATTTACGGCTGTAGAGCGGCATAGTTTTTATGCTAAATTAAGTACCTGTAAGGGTTTCTGGACAATATTTCTCATTGTTTTGTGTTGTAAATTGATTTCCAATAATAAATACATACATACATTTGCATAAAGCAACATATTTACCCAATCCCATGTTCATAAGAGTATTAAATACTTGGCAAATCTGCCTTTAAGGTACATTTTGAACAGATAAAAAAGTGTGATTAAGTTGCGATTAATCGCGATTAAATATTGAAATCGATTGACAGCCCTAGTAAAATGAACTCTTTGTTTAATCAGCTAGAATTAATTATGAAGTAAAAAAAAAAAGTTCGGTGTCATTCAACTTCTTAGAAAGTTCTCGAGTTCCCCTTAACATGTCAACATGTCAGTTGTAATTAAATTTAAAGTTCTTATCTCAAAGCTTGTCGTGAGAAGAATAAACTAATATGAATTCATACTAACGTGTATTCAAAACCAGGATTAAGAACTTGATTTATTCAGAGAACTCATGGGAGGGTGTCACCTTGAATTTGGGGTTACGAGGTGAGCTCAGAGGTTTGTGTGGTGATGACATGATGTACGCACACTCCCAGTCTGGAAGTGTCTGCAGGGAGCGTTTGTGTCAGTCTGGGTCACGATGAGAGAAAGTGTCCACGGGGACAGTGAGGCGAGATAGGAAACAGACTCTGCTTCAGATAAACACAGTCGTTCTAGTTGTCAAGGTCGCAGTGTGTGTGTGTGTGTGTATTCGTGTGCACGTGTATCTGTATTCATCTATGTGTGGCAGAGTCATTGAGGGCACATCTGGAGAAGTGTCACTACTAAGTTTGATCTTAAACACCCTAAACCCTAAAACAACCCGCCGGCCCTGTCTTTACGTGCAAAGAGCTGATGTCAACGTCATCTTTGTCAAAACAAACTGCTGTTGTGATGTATGAAAATGTAAAGCTTCCCCTCATATTGGTTTTAATTTGCTCTTTTTTTAAGTCACCCTTAACCCTTTTATTTCAGTTTGCACGTCATGTAAATGAGGTGTATTTTGCTCTTTTGTCCTTGTGAGATATACAATGAAGTGTACATTTCAAATGAAGAAAAAAAGAATAATTACTTTTTGGCTTTTGAAGTATTTGTGGAAGGACGTCTCTTTATAAATATTATTATCAAAATTAGCCATCATCCGCTTAAATCATTACTTATCCTTATCATTATTCGTTATCCTCTCGTCTCTTTCCCTCTTTTCTTTATCCTTACTCAATAGCCATCCTCATTGCAAACACACCTCACTTAATCTTACATGTCACCTCACAAAAAGTCCCAGTTCACTATAAACTGTTATACTGTACTGTCCTAATACTGTCCAATTGTCCTATGTCTTTTTGTAATGCTATATTGCACCAAAAAAAAAAAGAACCACATGGTTTAATGTGATAAACTGATGACTTAGCTACGCCCATGCCATGCTTGTCAAGCACTTTATCTTCTGGCATTGAATCCTGAGCCCACTCAACACGTTGAGCTTTGACAGCAAGTTTTATTTTTAAAAATGTCCCTCGCTGCTTCGCTTGATTAAGACAAACTGCTGCTGACAGGTGGTTCTACCAGGTGCCCTCCTGCCTCTAAAAGTGCATTTGCATTTTGAGTGTGTGTGTCTTTATGTAACCAGACAAGCAAGTGTGTTAACAAACTAACAATACATGAATATAGATATACAGTACAGCTCCTGGGATTGTTTCTGGGGGTTGGGGGTGCAGTGAGGTGTCGTAGCATCACTGGAGGAAGTTGTGGTTGTGTTTCACACTTGTGTCCACCAGGTGGCGCTGTGCTGTAGTGTTTCCAGCCTCTTTGATGTGGGGGGTACAGGTGGGGCAGGGATGAGACAGCAGTGAGGGTGCGTTAGGTTTGCTTTACCTCGCAGCCCGGCGGATAGAGAGCGATCGATGCATACAGTACAGCAGCGTTGCCTCTGCAGACTCGGCGCAGTCAATCACTTTAAAGGGACTCCAGGTTGTTGATTGTGGCTGAAGAGAACTAAACATTGAACAGATGCAGAAGCTTTATTGTCGGTTTGCTCAGTAAGTCTGCCTGGAAAACCACACGACCCTCTCCGTCTTACTGTATTTTTTTTATTGTTGCTCTGTGTTGTTTTGTCTGTCTCTTTTCTCTCTCTCTCCCTGCCAAGCTAAGGCACTGTAATCCTACTTAATGCCTCTTCATGTAATCCACATGTAAATATGAAACACAATTATACTAATGCTTAATTCCAGTGAGCCTTAAAGAAGCCAGCATTAATTGAAACAGGACGTGTTCCTTTGGTGCTTCACTTTTCGTTTTTTCTTTGTTTGGATGTATGGATTTCTGGGATTTGTCTTTCTCTTCATACCTTCCTTTCTTGCTGAACATGTGTAGGTATTTTAGTGTCTGCGTGGACTCATGGAAATATTTGTCAAAGTTTCAGTTGTTTAATATCTTACAGACGAAGGCTCCAAAGCCAGCTCTTCTCTCTCAAAGCTCTCTGAGTGTAAGCAATCGATTGAGTTAGCTCAGTGAGAATACATCTTTATGCTGGAAAGTGTATGACGTTGTCTTCTCTTTTGAACACATCTTTGAAGCATACTATGAGCTCTGAACGCAGCGTGGCCTGTGCACTTTTTTCTCCTTCACCTCTTTTTTGTCTTCCTCTGTTTCCTTTTCTCTTGTAAAACAATATAATGATGACTCTCGCTCATTAAAATCCCAGAACTGTGAATCTGATTTGTTGCATAAGTTCCTCATCAATTTTCCCACCATGCGACTTTGCTAAGAAAAAAGGTGTTTTGTGTTTGCTCTCAACCAACAAACATCAGATGTTATTTTTATGGGAACTGTTGCCGTAACGGTTCCTGAAAGGCAGCCGCCAGCTGAGACGTGGGGAGAGGAAGACGAACAGATGGACAAATTGGTAGGCAGGCAGACAGAGCGACAGAGAGTGATAGCTTCCCCACACCACTTCTAAATTATAGCGAAAGGAAATGAGACACAGAAAGAGAGAAATGACATAAAACATAAAAGGAGAAAATAAAAAGACAAAGGGGAGAGGAGCTGGGGGACTTCCAGTGAACTCAGCGTGGATTCCTGCAGTCTACGAGGGGATTTGAAGTTAAATAAAAATGATTGGATCAAGGTGACTTGTGCTCGACTGTTGGCAGAATTACAAGACATCACACTGATGTTTTTTGTCAGTTTTATCTCAGTTAGGACGGCTTTTCTTCTTTATTTGGATCTGAATGTCAGAAGGATTGTTTTTCATTACGTCCTTTTCTTCTTTCTGTGTCTCCTCATCACATCGCTCGGTTTTATTCACACACTGTTAATATTCTAAATATATATAATATCACTGTTGTTTAGTTACGTGGATATTTCCAGTGAATTCTGGGTGAGAAAACCGGAACAAATTGAATTTAAGGCTATAAAAATTAGAGCTGCAACTAATGATTATTTTCATTATCGATTAATCCGTTGATTATTTATTCGATTAGTTTTGTTACACAAAATGTCAGGAAATGGTAAAAAAACGTTGATCAGTGTTTCCCCAAAGCCCAAGATGACGTCCTCAAATGTCTTGTTTTGTCCACAACTCAAAGATATTCAGTTTACTGTCATAGAGGAGTAAAGAAACCAGAAAATATTGATATTAAGAAGCTGGAATCAGAGAATTTTTACTTTTTTTAAATTTAAAATTTTTAAATCAGACAATATGGTAAAAACAAATGCTCTCTGACAACCCCCAAAAATAAACAAAAATGCATCACTTTGAATAACGCTGTTAAGCTGAATAAATCTCAGTGCTATGGTCAGTTAATAGCAAAGGGCCATCATAAAAAAAATAAAAAAAACGTTGAACAGCAGCTGTGAGATCAAGTGGTAGTGAAGCATGGTCTTTTTCATGGATTATTAAAAACACATAATGTAATTACTCTGCGTGATGTAAAAGAAGTGCACAATGAAATGAGAATATGTAATGCAAAACTGGTGATGCTTTAAACTAATGTAATGAAGTATAGGAAGCACAAAATGCCTTATTTTGCATATATTTATGTTTTAATGAATGAACGTGTTGGAGGGATAATCATACAGCTTCCTCTCCTCCTTCTCCGCCTCCTGCATTCTTCTCATTTTCACTCTTTTCATCGCAGTAATTCAGTGTGTCAGGGGAAAAGCTCTCTCCTTCTCTGTTACGGTTTTGAGATATTTCTCTGGTTGTGCTTTGACAATTTCCATGACAAATATTTTAAGATCATCTGTTTTTCTTTCCTCATTTTCTCCTGCTTTCCCCATCAGCTTCATAACAGCTTGTCAGAGGAAACTTTTCCTTTATAAAGTATATCCTTTGTCTCTTTATATACATCTCCACTTTTTGCCAGCCGTCCTCTCCTTCTCCATGTCTTCACCCTTTTTTATTGTCTGTGTGTCACATATTTTGTTACCAAACTGCTCTTCGTCTGCTTCCAAAACGTCTCTTAATGCTGATTTTCTGAAGCGGCGCATCAGCGTTTTGTGTGTTTTGTGAAAGCCATCAGGGATCAATTTCATTTATCTGCCATTTATAGGAAACCGCACCGTAAATTCAATAAAAGATGCTCTATTTTCCGATGTGTCGTGCTCAATGAAAGCTCAGAGGTCAGATTTTCATTGGCTGGGGCACATAGTTATCATCATAAAGTGCACTGAAGTAATGAAGAATAAAGATGATGATGGTCATTTTCTAGAGTGTTACCACGCTTAAAATAAAATCATGCTAAATCAAAAAAAAGTGAAACCTAATGTAAATAATTTCAACCTATTATACCAATTTGTAGCTATATTGACAGTTTGTAGGCTGTTTGAATATTTGGTGAGTAAAGAGAAACCAATTCATTGGATGAAAAGACAATGAATGAGCAACAAACAAGGACATGAATAGTACATTTTGTCATTCAGTCAAAAAGTTTGATTAAAACGTTCCTCTAATTAAAACTCAACAGTAGGATTTAGATTTGAACTTAATAGTCTGAGCATGATTAAAGGGTGTGAAATGCAGTCATCCTCACTATTTATTTTATGTTTATTTATCTGCTCTCTCTCTCTCTCTCTCTCTCTTTCTGTCAGTTTAAGCCCCCCCCCCACCCCCCTCTCTCTCTCTCTCCTTACGTCATAGCGCTCTTGATTGCCACAGCTGAGGTCGCTCAAAAACATGTCTGACTGAGTTTTGAACCTCACACATCATAAAGTCGTTGTGAGGAAACGCAGTGCCAGGCCAGATGAAAGTGCTCGCCGCCCCGCAAATAACACCACATTAACACAGACGGAGACGTGGCAGGCAGACAGACAGACAGACAGATGTGTGAATAAAGACTCTAGATGACAGGATAACAGAAATATTAGTTAATATGTTGTGTACGTTTTGTTAAAATATCAATCAACACTGTTGAATATATAGTAATGAGTTCAGGAGGATGGGACCAAATTGCTTGAGCACCAATAATTTTGGTACATCAGGGTGTTTCATTGCCGCATCAAGCATAAAATTGATTCATAAATTAATTCATTTATGTCTTTATATGTACCTGGTGGTGTTTTTTATCAGCCACGTGATGGAGGAGAAGGGAGGGAAAGGCTACATCGGCCCACGTCTCAACTTGATCTGGGGACATTAAGTTTACATACACCCCTGACACCCCTGTTCCTTAGATTACATTTGTGTAATGTCTTTGGCTTCTCTGGTGAAACGGGGGGCATGTAACGTTGAATGACAGCATGACATGAATGTTTTCTACATTAGAAGGAGCAGCCTTCATCAGAATGTATCACCTCAGCCAAACGTAAAAACTTTGAATACTTAGGCAATTTTTTTAAATTTCCGGCATCAAGTTTTACGAAATTAGCTAAAAAGACCAAAACTGTTTTTTGTACTAGGCTGTAAACATGTTTATTTCTGCTGTAACGTTGTGCATTTTAACATGGAGGTCTACATGGATTGCCTCGCTTTTAGAGCAAACCTCAAGTGGCCATTTGAAGAACTGCAGTTTTTGGCACCTCTGCTTCATTTCTCAGCACCGGAGGTTGCCGCTTGTATAAAATGCACAGAAAATTATAGATAATGTCAACAACAACAACAACAACAACAAAGTCTGAAAGGAAACGTTTGTGTGTGTGTGTGTGTGTGTGTGTGTGTGTGTGTGTGTGTGTGTGTGTGTCTGCTGGGTGAAGACAGGTATGCAGCCATCTAATTAGTTCTGAGGATTAAGCTGAATGATGATTGGATTTAATTAGTCTTTTGTTCTAAAGCACATCTGCCTCCCTCTGTCTCATCTTTCACTTTCGCTGTCTCTCTCTCACACACACACAAAAACACACACACACACAAACACACTTTTAAAAGTAGCATCCTCAGTGCAGAAGCTCTCAAACATTATTAATCAATCAAGACACCCTGTCTACTGTCACGCCATTTGCTTATAATGTAACATCCACCTCTGTAAGAGCATGTGTGTTGTGTGTGTGGAGGCTGAGGTGTACGGGATCCCCGTCTCCGTCCCTCAGAGACCCTCTTAGCTGATCAGGACCGAGGTGTGCTCAGCCAGACGTGTCCTCTCCTCGTTAAGGTGGGCCGTTATGCTAACAAGCTCAGGGGAGTTTACACTAATGTGTGCTTTCAGAGGGACGTTACACGCACTAGAGCTAAAGTGTGTTACGGCACGTGTGTTCATCCCTCTCTGTTTGGTTATGCATGTGGAAGATTCCCTGAACACTTGTCTTCTCTTTTTAGATCGAGTTTGGGTGTAAGTTAACGTAGCCACCTGGATGTAAACACCTTTACTCAAGTCTCCCTTTCTCACTTTATCCCACACACACACCGACGCTGTAGACATTAGAGCTAACAGATATCCTTCCCTACTTAACCAGTCAGCGTCTGATCTAATTTACTGGACTGCAGATTTTGTAACGTGTGCGTGTCGACTCCTCTATGAACTTATTTAAGCCGCAGTTACCCAGAAACAGTTTCTCAGCATCGCTACATTTTCTCAGAAGGACGATTTAGAAATCCTATAACACATAAGGATATGATCCCTCACCGGCTTCCCACGCACCAGTTGCATTGGTTGGACTGCCAGACCAGGAAATAAACCAGATAATGCAGTGATGAACACCTTGAACCACAAAATGTATCCATGACATTTGAAATGACTCACTCATTTTGTTATTGCACTAAGGGTCTGAAAGCAGGCAAGAATTTTTTTTTATTTTATCTGCCACATTTGAAATCTATGCGCTTAATGAAAGAATAGCGTTTTAGATCTGACGTCATTCAATATTCAATATATTTCCACAAAAAACTTTAGATGCATGGTAAATTCCAGTGTTAACATTACACCTGCTTACACCAGCTTCTGACGGAGCCCTACTTTTTGGGGGTAGGCGGTGGGATATATACATGAATGCGCCTGCCTTCGTGCAAAAATATACTATCAATACATTTCAGTTGGGAAACAGAGATATTATTCAAATTCACGGTTGCAATATTTCTGTTATTCGCTCTCCCTGGTCGGGAATCACAGGGGAGCACAGAGTTTCCTCCGTATCTCTCTCTCTCGCTTGACCACACACTCGCTACGCACTGAGCTATTCCTTAGCAAAGTTGATGCAGTAACGAGTGGGCGTGTAGTTCTACCCACTCATACGCTAACCTTCCTAAAAGTGTCTTTGTGTTGTGAGTTTTCCTTGTCCACCAAAGTGGCGGATGACCTGACGATTTTACCTGCAATTGGAGGGTTGTGGGTGCCATTTTCAGAGCCTGATTACCACTATACGTCAAGTTATTACATGTGTCAATGAAAAAAATGCCACCGCATCTTAAAGAAATAACTATAGCACAAAGTATAGTAACGTATCAAAAGTTACCACGTTAAATGCTCAACGTTATTCATTACGCAGAGCAATATTCATTATTACTTCATTTGTTTCTGCATGTACACACAGATACCTTTTCCCTCTTTTTATGAAAAGGGAAATATTGCATGTGCTACTGTTTATATGTACTGTGTTTTCTTAGCTTGGATTTCTGCGGTGTGTATGTGTGTCTGTGTGTGGAAATGTGTGTCTGTGCTGTTGGCGTAGTATTTTAGTTTCAGATGGAGAGGCTGATAACATCTTCTGGAGGTCAGCCAGGTCTGAATCCTCTCTAACTTTTTACCTTTCTTGGCTCTTAGTCTGTGTGTGTGAATCCTTCTTGGCTCAGATTTGAGGATAGTGGGTGGTTTTCTCTGTTTCCACTTTCTGCCAGCACTTCTTCAGTCCTTTCCTCACCTCCTACTTTATTTATTCAATCTTTTATTTTACACGTTCCCGTTGTTGGTTTCAAGTATTTACATCTGTTCATCCCTCCATCCATTGTTGTTTTACTTTTTTCTCTTTCTCTCAGCTCTGATTTTTTTTTCCTTCCTCTATATGTCACAAACACATCCTGTATTTCTTCTTATTTCCAGTCTCTCTCTCTCTCTCTCTCTCTCTCTCTCTCTCTCTTACTCCATCTCTCCCCTCTCCTTCTCTCGGTGTCACCACCTCTTTTAATGGGTGTCACCTGCTGGAGTAATGGCCAGGGCTCAATGTGCCATAGCAGTAATTTAACACTGTCACACACACACACACACACACACACACACACACACACACACACACACACGCTGAGGCACACACACAGTGATGGATTACTCTGGGGACTGTTGCAGAAGTGCTGTACGTAGGACAGTCTTGCATGACAGCAGTAAATTAGTGTGTGTGTGTGTGTGTGTGTGTGTGTGTGTGTGTGTGTGTACGTGAAGCACAAGTGACCACTACAAATTAAACACGCTATGAGAGGAGATGCAGCTCTTAACCAGTGTGTTTTTTAACTGGTTTCGCAGACAAGTTTGATTCCAGTTCTGTGCGGTTGGGACCTGGCTCGAGAGGATTTTTTGGTGGTTGCTGGAAGAAGTCGTTTAAGTAATAAACTGCGACATGGTTGTGAGAATAAATGTCTGTTTTGCCACTCAGTATCATCATCTGACGTGACGTAACACGGCCGAATCTATAAAGCCAGTTCAAGCGTTTACATGTGGTGATCTAACATACCAGTTGCCAGATCCATAAAACTGTATGTTCACAGCTAAAACGGTGTATGCACAAAGACAGAAATGCGAATATATCAGGCCGTTATCATTGTTATCAAAAACATGATGTTTTTTCCTAAACCTAACTAAGTGGTTTTGTTGCCTAAACCTAAGCAAGTGTTTTTGTCTGAATTCACTACATTAAGCACATGTTTATTGAGACAGAAAAATGACGCCAAAGGTATGACAAAGTACCAGTATATGACAAGTTTGAATGATAGTGCATTTAATATGCACAATTTGTTTCAGATTCATAAATCTGTGCTCACACATGTTCTTATTCTTTGTAAACTTTCATGTGGGCGCACGTGGTTTTGCTTTCCTCACCCATAGTTGGCCATAAATTTACGCAAACTTGCCCTTAATTAATCCCCTGTTTGCACATTAATATATCTTTCTGTCTGCTCCAGCAGTCTTGAGAACTTCCAATGAAAACAGCAGAAAAGAAAAATGCAGTTTAACCAATTGCCTGTGTGGCATGAAATGCATGGCCATTATGCGTGTGTCCAAAGTTTTTGTGCGTATTCATCGTCTGAGCATCTGGTCTGTATCGGTGGTGCTACATTTTATGTTTCCAGTCAAAAGTAGTTTGTTTGGAATAAACAGAAGGAAAACTGGGCAGCTGGAATTTAGACACAAACACTGCCATGGCTCAACAGACTGGCTTAACCTTTTAACAGAATAGTCAAAAAAAAAAAAGACATCACACTGTTTGATTGACGTGTGTTCTCTGAGAAACGTGGTAGAAAAACACCAGAGCGAGATGCTGAGGACTGCCACTTTCATTATTTGCCCTGGCTCCTTCAGATGATTGATGCCGGGCTGCGTTTGAGTTTACCGTGAGCTGAGGCTGCAGGAGAAGGAGCATTACGTAGTACGGCCGTGCTGTAGGTGGTCGCAAACACGGAGAAACACACGGAAAGATCAAAACATGTGAAGGCTGTGGGTCATTAACACCATGCGCATGCACACAGTCTCGACTCGAAAAGCGGTGGCATGGTGGAGCAGAAATGTTTTATGTTCCTTTTCAACACCTGGTCGGGAAAATGAGAGAGAGACAAAAAGGGAGAGAGAGAGAGGGACGGAAAACGGTTGCCTAGTGGCTTTTTGAGTGCCCATATAATGCCCGTGTACCATGCAGTGTTTATCATCCATACACAAGTTTGGAGCTGCCGTCTCCTACAGAGGTTGGCAAGACATCAGTCACACACACACACACACACATGAATACTTCACAGGCAGGACTGCTGAGTAGGGTTTTTGCATGTGTGTGACTGTATCCTCGGCCCATGTTTTTATGCATATTTTTGAGCATGTGTGTGTCTTACAGGCTGTTCTCATACACCGTTCGTAGCTGTACCCATGAAAAGTAATGCAATGAAATTTGTATATATTCCACAAAATCAACGCGTATGTAATCCACGTAATTATGAACCAGGAAATATAAAGAGTGACATGGAAAGGTCGGGGTGGATGGGTTGGTCAAAAAAACACCAGACTTTTGCCCAGAAGACCGTAGTTCAAATGATCAAATGTGTTCCCGTGTGAAACCAGAAGTCAACGTTGATTTATTTGCCACGTAACTTCCATACTTAAGTTACGCCATTTCTGATGTTATTTTAACCCAAACTACAATCTTTTCCTAAACCTAACTAAGTAGTTTTTATTATGGAACTTCCGCACTTAGTCGGTTACGCCACTTCCGGTGCGGTGTTACTTAACCACGATCTATTCCATACGAAGTAGTTTTGTTGCCTAAACCTAACCAAGTTGTTTCCTGTGAAGACGGACGTTTATTTTGAAAAGACTGCAGCGGAAATTGGTGCTGGACATTCTTAGGAAAATGCACAAAAAAATGTGGAATAACTTTTCGTAAGATATCATACAAACCGTTGTATGAGAATAGGTTGGTGTTTTAATGCAAGGGTTTGTGTATGAGAATGTATTGAGACCAGTGTGTGTGTGTGTGTGTGTGTGTGTGTGTGTGTGTGTGTGTGTGTGTGTGTGTGTGTGTGTGTGTGTGTGTGTGTGTGTGTGTGTGTGTGTGTCCTGTTTGTTCTGTGTGTTGAGTGTTTTCAAAAGCTCTTTGACGGTTGACTGACAGTTGAGGAAGATGGATGGGTTGCAGAAACTGGACAGCGGGAGATCGGAAGGGGTCTGTTGATTGTGTGTATTTGTGTGTTTGCTTGTGCATAAGCCTACATCATTGTGTGTGTGTGTGTGTGTGTGTGAGGGGGACACCTGCTGACTGATAGACATTTCAGGCTTTCAGGCTTTTGGCAAGAAGAGATGAGATGACCATATGTGTGTCATAGATTTCCCCCTTCAAATATGTATCCATAGCAGCAGCGCAGCACTGGACACAAAACAGAGACAGACTGTGGACTCCGAGCTTCCAAAAACCTCTCGTCACCACCATCAGCTGGTCCACACTTTCTGTATTGTTCTCAAACGAGCAATGTCTTCACACTGAATCTTCCTTTAAGGAATTCTACTCCTATCCCATCTAGCTTCTTTGTCACAGATTCATGCAGTTGAGAAACATTTTTGCTACCTCGCTTTATCACTGTGGTGCCAGAGCAAATAAACGGTGAAAGTCAGAAAATGCTGGAAGCTGACAGAAGTTTTTCTGTGGTTGTATGTTTTCTTCTTTCAGCAATCAGCACTGACCATTTTGCTTTAGATAGGCTGAACGTGTTTGAAATGAACATACATCATTCCCCGCACTGTAACGTAACCGCACATTTCATTTTGTGCCTTTAATCACTCATTTTTTATACACAGTAGACTTCAACATGCGGATAACACTTCAGTGTGATCAGAAACACTGAGTACACTTCAGTGTCTAAGGGCTAACGGTGTTATGTTTTGTAGACATTAGACTGTATGCTAAGATAAGAGAGCCTTTTATTCCGTCTCCACATGATCATATAATCAGGAATGGTAGAAATCCGGGTAATTTTTAGATGTAGTTGCAGGACATTTTCCGTGGTTTGGCTTCGTCTCATGAAACATTTTCTAGATACTATAAGAGCCACAGCTGGTATCAATTACAAAAATGAAAATTTTGAAATTGTAGATGTGTGGTTTGTGTTTGACACTGACAACATGTAGCTATGATAATGTGTTTATCATGCAGTGCTGAGTCACAAACAAAACATTTCTTGGAACATTTTTGAAGGAATGGGAAACTTTGATAGAGCTGGACTGTGTGTTTGAGGAGTGCAAGTGTGTGTTTTTCTATATCATCTCATCATACAGTAAATACATCCAGCTGTAATGGAGACAATAAGCAGAAACACAGAAGAGTTTGACTTGGAAAGACACAAAAGAAACTACTATATAAGCGCAGAGGCAGACCTGGAAACAGTTCTATTTGATCATATGTTAAACCTACTAAAAATAAATATAGATTTATAATATGTGTTTTAGCCACTGCAAGAAAAACACCAGTATCCATATAAAATTCGTAATGTTTTTATAAACTCTCAACACTTGGAAACTGACTTGTCCAAATCTGCATCTGCGACCAGTCAACTGTCACCAAAGATGAAATACAATAACTGATCCTACGTCACTGTGTCTAACTTTTTTGAATACCGATGTTTTATAATGAGATCTGAATATTTCCTTGAACTACAGTAACATGATTTTACATCCACAACTCACACTCAGTCCCAGCATAAGCACATAAATGAAAGGAAAGGTAGATTTACTCTTACCTGATTGGATAATGTGAACACAGAGGGAGTTCCCAACTAAATCTCAATGATAGGATGATAATATAAAGCAGAGATTTTGCCAAGCTCAGTTTGTACACGATGACTATCACCCCACAATATTTAAGAAGTAAAGTGTTACCTGATGCTGTGTAGTATTTCCACGTCATTAAGTCATACTGTAATATCATCAAAGCATCAAATACCTTTTTCACACCAATGACCAGGGTTGGACCAGGGTTATCCGACCCATGTTCAACCCTTCGTTTGTCAGTTCAAACCAGTCAACACGGGTTAATTCCTGCTCATGACAATTCAGTGCAAAAACGTTGTTGTTTGGGGGATAATTTGGTGTAAATATAGTACATAGACACCAAGACTTGCCACTTATAGTAGGCATACTAAAGTTTTTCAGCTAGGCATGTAGCAAAATAGATTTGTCCCGCCCTGGTTGTTAGCGACCCTGGTCTGACCCTAGTCCGACCCACCTCTCCATCTGGGTCGTGAAGCCGAGTCGGTCAACGCTGGTTCAACCCTTGTTGAGCCCTCGGTGTGAAAGGGGTAAAAGTAACAACGACCCAATCACATAATGGATGCTTTATCCCTCTCACAGATGGAGGACTGACTGGGCATATTGGAAATCTCAGCTCTGCACTGACAGTTGCAGCCATCGTAAAAGTCCCACTTTATGCATTTTGGACCTCCGATCTGCTGCATTACTCCAGATGTTTTTGTCTTGAACATTGCACAGCACTAAGTGAAGATATTTTAAAACACCACTTCATGTCAACCAAAACCATTCCTCGTAACGCCAAATGTCGGAAAGACAGCAAAACCTGACTTGTAGCTCAAGAAGGAACGAAACATGGAATACCTATGTTGGCTCCATATTAGCCTCGTTTCCACTGCAGCCAGTAAAAACAATCTTTTTGCAGTATTTGCAGAACATTTTATGTGTTCAACATATGTTGCCATTCGCCTAAAACAGTACATGTGAAAATGCAGCTATGTTGTAAATCTGGCGTGTGAGTTGTATTTTCTGTGCAGGTCATCTTGTCATTTTGTGCCATCGGATGCAAGAGTGCATTGATATATTCCGTGATAGACTGGTAAAGCAGTTAACCTTCGACCTGCATTAGATGAGACAGGGATTGTTTGCCATAAATCACCCAGTCTGTGAGAGGTTATTCTGATTATCCAAGGCTACATTTTTTTTCAGAATCCCAACAGCAGATTAAAACAACCTTGGTATCACAAAGATCCCCTCAAAAAGATCACCTCTTCATCCATATCACACTTTAGGTAATTTACAGGGTCACAGAGTTAATTGGGAGACACATTAAAGGCCAACCCCACCTTTTAACTCAACGAACTCCCTCAACTTGACATTGTCTGGGCTGGAAATAGCTGCCAGACAATGTCAATGAGTGCTTTATCATTTACCTCCTTTACCTGGCTTAGAAGTAGGGCTGTGTATTGGCAAGAATCTGGCAACACAATATGGATCATGCAACCTGATATCACGCCAAAGCGTGTAGTCGACCCGTCTGTCCACTAGAGGATAGTGTGTCAGTGACACGTTTTGCCAAGACGTGAATATTACACGCCTGTATTTACATGCAGTAGCAGCAAGGGGCAACAAAGCCACTGACTTCACGGATCAGGCATGAAAACCACTTAGTTAGGGTAAGGGAAAACATCATGGTTGCGCTTAAAATAAGCACGTAAACTAAGAAAAACTCGTACGGAAACAGCGTAACGTCAGTGCAGAAAACACAAGACAAATCTCAGTAATGTAACTTACAAAACAAAACACCGGTCTCGAACATGGAGCCTTGGCAAAGTCTGCACAGACCAGATCAACCCTCTCTGTTCTATCCTTTCACAATAAAAGCCCTAGATATACAGTATAATATTAGCAGGCCAGTATTTCGCAATTTAGTGTTGTTTATTTGTCACGCCCCCGGTGTGTAAAGGCCTTAACATCTAACATCATAGCACAGTTTTGGTGCAATCTCAGCCACTGTCTGCTGTGAATCATTGCATATAAACTATCAACCTGATTATAAAAATAGATACAGTATTTTTGAGAATCAATATCACCAAACATATTATTGCGCTACTCAAGTGTATCGATATTTTCTTACACCCCTACTTAGAAATGTATAAAAGGGGGAGGAAGCGTGAGCAAAAGGGAGAGAGACACTGATAGTGACAGACAGTAAGTGCCATCTGGGCAAACCACCATTTACAATCATTATCAGAGCTCAACCACAAACTACACACACTACTCTGACGTCCTCTTAGTCACTGTCTTGCTCTCACACACACACACACACACACAAACACAAACATTTATCTTCCCGAACAGACAAACACGCACGGACTCACACGGTGGTCTCGGTGAGATCAGAAGTGTCTGTCAGGAGAATTTGTGGCAGCGAGATGAGAGATCAGCATCATCAGTAGGGTACATCTTGGAGCCATTGGCCGGCTACCATTTAGAGACCACAGACGGAGGGGTACCCTCCCAGAATAACACGCACACACACACACACACACACCACAGTACTGCTTGTCTATCCGTTGTAGATCAGCAGATCACATGAAAGAGTAGTTATGTAGAGACACGGCATGTGAGAGGAATCAAAACTGAGACAAAAAGGGTGGAAAAGGAAGGAGAGAGGGCAAGATGAAAAAGAAACAAGATGGATGGACGAAAAGAGGAGAGAAGCAGAAAATGTGTGTATGGAGGAGGGGGTCGGGGTTAAAAAAGAAAGGGATGGGGTCCTGTCATCTCCTTGCCTGAGTTTTAGCCACGTCGCCCCTCAACTTCACTCACACATGAAAGACTTGTAGCTTCATCCTGTTGTCCAGACACACACCAAGACACACACTTCATCACACCACCGGCATTCTCACACGTACAAACTGATACGCATGCACCTTCTCTCAACACGTACACACACATGCACAGGTCCCCCCCGCCCGCTATTTTAACGACTTCTATTGTTCTGCGCGGTGCTTCTCCCTCCATATGACTTCCATATGGGGGGGAGCCACGGCTAGCTGTGAAAACTACTGTACTTCAGCTCCAATCTATATGACTCTATACAAGCCCCGCGTGGGTCCCGCTAAAGGTGTCAGGACCAACGTACAACACATGGTAACCTGACCTTCACTACCGCTATGTACCTTATGTCTCGCAGGTGTCATTCATAAGCAGGAGCACGGTCGAAGCCATATGCGAGGTAGCAGCAGAAACAATCAGTAGCAGAGAGCTGGAATAAATGTGGTAGCATTATTATTATTATTTCTGACCACTTTTAAAAGCATGCCAAAGGCTCTTACATTGATTTCCTAGCTTCCAGGCAACTGTTGGTTTCACTTCTTTCAGAACAGAATGAAAATCTATTTGAAGAAACCCTAAAAATTGCTTTAGAAAGGTAATCCATCATAGTTTTGTCACTTTTACTTTTTTGTCAAAGGTTCTTCGATTAGTTCTCAGAGCGTCTGGGATTTTAGAGTTGGCAACCAAAGAGCAAGCCGTTAAATGCCAAAAAAAAGAGGAAGAAAAATCACAATGTTCTTTTCACAATATGCATGTGCGCTAATTGTTTGTCGTCTGGCTTTGATTTCCAAAAAAAGCAGCTCATTCATCCACTGCTTCTCGACACTTGAATCCTTGATGTTTGAGCATCGTATCGGTGCTGTTTGTAATACTTCGCAGACAAGCGACGTAGCACAATGAGTGACATGCAGAGCTGTTGGCATAGTATATGGAGCGACCGTTATTGAGAGTTATGTGGTATAATAACAAGTATAATAAGCGAGAAAGTCTACTACAGGCGTGTGGGAGCGGTATTGGATGGATAAAACAAACATAGGACAGACCGCTGGTTGTGTCCTGTGTTTATTGTAAATGATGTAATAAACATTTTAAGCCAAACCATGAGGTTTTTACAAAACATAACCAAGTAATTTTGTTACATTTTTTTGTTTTGTTTTGTTTCAATTTACAGCGTTAACCACATAAAAGAAAATTAAAACTGTGACTGTAATCTGGGAGAAAATGCGTTTCCCTCTAAACGTCATTGAGAATGCAGTTTAGTTGTATGGCAACGTAGTTTTGTAGGAGACAGGGTTGATTACTGCATGGCAATAACATAAGTTTTTCTAAATAAATAAGGCAAAAAATGACAGTTTACCATATTTTCACTCAATAGTCCTGCATTTTCCTTACTTTATTGCTTTATAACGCAGTATTTCACAAGCATGCGTATCTGGTAGTGCAGGTTAAGTGCCCGAGGCTTGAGGTGATTAGTGGTTATGTTGATGCTGCTGGACGTGGTTTTGGGGCTGCTACGCCTCTGCTGTGGTATGTCTCTGTGGCCATATGTGTCCCATAAAGGTGTCAAGACCAATGCAGCACATGGTAACCAAAGTTCAGCCACTTCTGTGGATTCTGCGGATCACTTCTGTGGAAGCCTTTTTATCCATACGATTAGCTGGTTTTGACTTTTGATGATTGTTTTTTCTGCTGTAATAATTTTGTTGTGGTAATCCCCCTTTAGTGTTTTATGTGGAAGGAGGTTTTTTAGAAAAGATTCAAGTCACACACTCACACATTCCCCTGGCATGGATACAACAGAAGGAACAAGCACTGCGTACAGATCAGGTGTGTGTGAGGTGAGAGACGGAGAAAGAGGAAAACAACAAACAGAAATAGCTCAAGAGGCTACACGGAGGCCACAGAGATCAGAGAAAGCACAAATATAGAGTAAAAAAAAAGAAATCAAAACACAGGATAAACAGAGGGCTTGCAGACTTGGCATGTTAGTTTAGCGTCTCAATCCATCCGCTCCCTACTTCATTAATCTCCGTCTCTAAACACTCAAATTACTAGCCGGCTCCATCATAAAAAATGAAAACAACCGTATCTATGCATGTAAAACGCAGGAATAGAAGAACATTGACGGAATGGCAGGGGAAAATTCTGCATAAAAAAGGGCCACATTAAAAAATCATAAAGATGTGGAGAGATTTTGGATATGTTGCATTCTTTCTGGTTATTTATTTATAAGCGTCAGCTGCCTCGGAGTCACCCCCACCCTCAAGCTCGGTGCTGCCCCAAACTGGAACCAGATTTCTGTGAGGCCGGGAGGTGGTGGATGTTTTTCTGGGTCCTGAAGGAAAGATTGGATCAAGAAGGGGGAGATTTCATGGTTTTGGGGTTTTTGGGGAGAAAAAAAAAACACATATCAGGGGGTGGTTGTGTTTTTTTCGCTGACGGCCTAAGGTTGACTGACAGAGGGTGAGCTTTAGAGTCTCCCTCCTTCAATCAGTTCGACTTGGACGAACTAATGCAGTCAAGAAAATATTTTCAGAGGTTGAATTACATTATTGGCCAAGTTCAATAAACATGCAGGGGTTTAATCTCCACATTTCCAAGTAAAGTATTAGCGTATGATTATTTGGCGTTGGTGTTTAAGTGTATATAATGATTGAAGAGCAGAGCAGCGCTCCAGGTTTTTTATGGGTATAGTATAATATAAATGGTACTTTTAGGTTGTTATTGCTAATAATAATATCTATCTCTATAATTTTATTTAATGTTAACCACACTACTCAAATATTTGGAGCCATGTATTAACACTGCACCACAAGTTTAATAATACATTGTTATTTAGTTCATAACAATTCAAAATAGTGCAGCAAGTACTTGCCAATAATGATACATTAATTACAAACATAAGATTATAAAGATTCTGATAATTCAGGAAATAAATGCGTTGAATAAAAATAAATGTAAAGGACTCACACCACTGTAAAACGCTCCCTTTACATTTTTTATTTTATTGCATTAGAAAACGTTTTAAGCCCAAATCGTCTGTAAGACTAAATGTTTCCTCTACTTAAAATATTTTATATCATGAGACTGTAAAATATATTTTAGGAAAACAATAAATAGATGATATAGATCACTGGTTTCCAACCCGGGGTCCGGGCCCCCCTTAGGGAGGCGCCAAGGATCCTAGGGGGTGCGCCAGGATTTGTCTGCTCTGAGGTTGTCAAAATTAGATTTTCTCATGTATAACTAAAATCATAATAACAAACTTACAGGATAATTTATACAAAAGTTTGTGTATAAAACTATTTAAAAAGATATATATTTTTGTTGCTACTTAAAAGCAAAATCTAACTAAATATTCTGCTTCAATGCATATTTGTTGGCGTTTAGCCTTTCAAAAACAACATATATTTTCTGTCACAATAACAAAACAAAAATTCTGGCTCCAACACTATTATAGTAAATCAATTATATTATGTTCTTAATAATATTAATACTGTTATGTATCTGCATCCGCTTGGCGAATCCATCAAGACGTGATCACTTCATTTAAGTTAACGAAACCGACGAGTTATATTCACTAAAGAAAGGTAATTTAATAAAAAAGTTTCAGTCATTTATTACACTGAATCACTTTATTCAAATAAAGGATTTTGTTCGTGGATTTCTTTTTTTTAGGGGTGATAATGTCGGGAGGGGAAGTAGGGGGGGGGGTTAAAGATAATAGGTTGGGAACCAGTGATATAGATGGTAAGTTTGAGTATCAGAGAAAGTCTTTTTCCTGTGGAACTGACTGTACTGTGTGAAAGCTTTAGTGAAACTCTGTGTTGGCTCAGTTTGACACCGGCAGGCTCTTCAGTGGTTTAAGTGGAAACAGTAGGGGAGAGAAGGACTGAAAATCACCTCTGCTTTTGTCAGTAGCGATGAGAGATTCTGTCTTTGTGTCCCCGCTTTTTCGGCTGTCTTTTCTCTCTCTCCTTCTGCTACATCTGCCTTCCTCTTTTCGGTCTTCTGTTCTGTCTTTCGACTTGCTTTCTGCTGTAACTCTTTCTCAAGTGCCGGCGGAACTCTGTTCCCATTTTGTTCATAAAAATAAATGTCCATTTTCCGCTATCTGTTGTTGATTGATCTAACACAGCTCCAGTTCAGACTACGCGGTTCAAGAATGCACCAAAATACTCCAATTCTTGTACTACGTAGGACGAGAAAACTATTTACATTGTTTTTTTTTATATTTGGAAGGCAGAAATAGTGGTTTGTGTGGATGAAACTAAAATGCAGCGGTATTTCCTCCAACTGAGCAACACATTTCTGGGTAGTGGAAGACAAAACTCCCCACAGCAATGAACGCTGAGTACCAAAGACCTCACCAAAATACTCCTTCTCAATGAACAAATACATTTTGGATCCAAGCGATACATGTTTTACTCAGGGATGCAGTAAAACTGTGGAGACGGTCTGTCAAAGATTTACTATTTTGTAATCAAAGGAATAAACTTAAATGTTATTGTCAAAATAGATACTGTAAGGCTCTTTATCTTCAAATGGCTGCTGTGTTTCCTGCTCCAAAAGGACACTGTTCATACAGTTAACAATACAGCTGCAACGATTAAGAAACTTGTACTATTTTGATAATCGATTAATCAGTTTGAGTCATTTTCTCTGATTCCAGCTTCTTAAATGTGAATATTTTCTGGTTTCTTTACTCCTCTATGACAGTAAATTGAATATATTTGAGCTGAGGACAAAACAAGACATTTGAGGACGTCATCTTGGGCAATGATTCAATGATAACAATGATTCACATTTTTCACCATTTTCTGAAATTTTATCGACCAAACAACTCATCGATTAATCGTGAAAATAATTAACAGATTAATTGACAAGGAAAATAATCGTTACTTGCAGCCTAATCAAAATTAAACAAGGTGCTTTTTCAACGAGGACAAATAAGATACATTTTAAAAAATGATGAAAATATGCTTTCCAAAATAGAAAGTGAAGAAGTCCCCGCGAGTAAGTAAAAATAGAGAAACTCCACGATGTTCCAGCTACAGATGTCCCCTTTAAACTATATTTTCACTTGATTTTTGCATTTTTTGTATTTTATTCATGCAATTTTCGCTCTTTTTTTAACATTAAATATCGACAACAATCCATTTCCATTGTATTTTATAAAAACTAAATTAAACAACCCCATAAATCTATCGAAATATGTTGTAATATTGTACTTTCAAGGATAATCAGCAATGTGATAAATCAGAGTGAAGTTCTGATGCGATTTGTTTTCAGGTTTTTATCAAAGTTACATCCAGCTCTCATTCTGGTCGTAATTACTGTATTTGTATCTGTTTTTTTCCTTTTGATGTGTTGTTCATCACCTCAATAACAGGAAGAGATAAAGATAGACGACACAGAGGAAAACTAACTAGGATTAAATCCGGAAGTGACACTGTGAGTCGGATATGGATGAGTGAGTGTGTGTGTGTGGGCTAAGTGTGTTTAAGCCTGCGGTCCATATGTGTGTGTGTGTATCCCTTGGATCAGAGAGCAGTGTGTGTGTTGGCTGAGGTTGGGGTGAAATGAGCCGTTTTAATGAGTTAGTTACTGTAGCTCTGTCTGCATGTGTGTGCGTGTGTGAATGTGTCTTGGAGCCCACATGGCTCAGCATGAGTAGCAGCATATCCGTGCATGTACACACACACACACACTCATAAACTCTTCAAACATCAAATTATGTCAGTGCAGAAGAGTTTGTGAATTTACAGGAACACTCCAGCTGCATTTATGCTTTGATTGCCGCGTTACTGGCTCGTTATGTGACGCCTGCCAAACTTGTAAAAATATGACTCCAGCATAATGAACGTTTACAAAACTGAATATACGAGGATTTATACCGTCCACAATAAGTATTTTTCCAGTTTCCTCTAAATTTAAGTTATTGCAAAGAGAAAGGCCAAGTTGACTGGAAGGAAATCTCTCGCCCATTACTGCAACCAAAGCAGAAAAGTAATTATTATAAAGACAATAAAAAAGTTCTGTAATAGAGAAAGTCCAAATTTTCAAGACTTAAATTTAAGTCAATGTTGCGTCTCAAAAGCTCATTCCGGTCCAACTCCTAGAAGTTAAAGGAGTTAAATGAGGAGTGGAGAAGTTGCCTGGACCAAATTTATGTGGACTAATGTTTTTAAGGAAACATTATGTTCTCCGTCTCTGGCTCAAACGAAGTTACGAAAATAATTACTTTGACTCCCTGGTAGCGATCGCTCCGGCCTGGCTGGGTGATCCATCAGATGGAGTTGGCCATGTGTGCAGATTTTGATCGCTGCGACAAATCAGAATGACACGTTTAAAATAACTAACGTGCCAAATGTGGGTGAGAGTGTGACGCTGAGTGGGTCGAGTGGGTTAGAGTGCAGGATGAGTGGATGGTTAGGCATTAAAAGGCATAAAATGATGAGTGAATAAGCTGCACTCAGGGAATATATAGCCATCAAATCACATTTTAAAGAACTTTATTTTTCTAACCTGAACGCCATTACAAAGCATCCATGTTTAACCTCTTCTACTCCTTGAGGGCGGCGCCGCCCTCAGACGAGGCTGTAGCAGGCCATTTCATTGTAGTGAGACCATTTTTTGAAACTTAACCTCACTGTATAAAATGACCTGTGGTGACGTCTAGGATAATCACAGCCTCTTGAAACTTTTCAGCCACAAACTAGAGACCTAGAGCATTCAGAGGATTTCCTAACTATACTGACAATAAGATGGTTAGAGCAGTTTCCAGAACAGAAGTGCTCGCAATCTAATGGCCGAAAAATGCAATTCTTGCAGAAATCTTTAAATGTCACAAGTTTTTGACACCAAATCACAGCATAGCTTTTTATATGGTGTTCCTCAAGGTCTTGGAGTCTTAATGTGGTATTTTGTAGGGATTATTGATCATTTTTTATCAACTCTCAAGTGGTAAAAAGTGGTTAAATTTAGTACCAAATCTGTGTAACAAATGGTATCAACCCAAAAATTGCTGCAATAACTTATGAGACGTAGTGGAGCGTGGGAATGGCTATCTATCATAACGTTCTAAGCCCTTGTACACTTTCACAATTAGTTTTAATTAATTAATAAATTAACAATTAGACATAGTGTTGAGCTGCGTTTCAAATTAATTATCAGGTCCCCAGCTTTCAGATGATGTACACCACTTCTATGTGACATCTACTGTTGACCTGCTATCTCCCCCTAAAGACCCCCTGCACCCCCCTAACAAAGACAAAAACGGATCTGTGAAAAAGAGGGGGGGTGGGTAGAAAAAGGTTAAACAAAATGTCACATTGTCGGCGTGTTTTGCTGCTTGCTCAGTGGTTTGAGGCTTTGTGTTGACCCTTGGTAATGCATTAATGCAATGTATTAATTTTTCAATGGGAAATCCAATTAGTGAACAGATAAACCACCAACCTTGAATAATTTTAGCCTTAATATATCTCTCTTTCTCTTTTTCTCAGTGCCTCAGGTGTACTCACATGCATACTGTGTAGACATAGCACCCTCAATTACACACACACACACGCACGCACGCACGCACGCACGCACGCGCACACACACACACACACACACACACACACACACACACACACACACACACACACACACACACACACACAAGCAGTGAAGTGAGAATAGGGGAGGAGGGGTGACCTCAGCTGATAATCCAGTACAATGCACCTGGTTATGATGTAAATGGATCATATGTCCTTACAGTTAATCAAACACTCGGCTCCGGGACACCGTGTGTTCTGTTCGTGTGTGTGTGTGTGTGTGCGTGTGTGTGTGCGTGCCAGCTGTAGGACACGAGCAGGGTGGAGGTCGTTCATTCATTTTCTGTGAACATACACTATTAACGTCAGACTTCCTCTCCTCTCCTATCATCCTCTCTTCTTTCATTATTCTTTCTTTTCCTCCCTTTTTTTTCCTTTTATATACTCCTCACCTCCCCTTCTCTTTCGACTAGAGCTGTCAATCGATTTGAAATATTTAATAGAGATTAATAGCATGATTGTCCATAGTTAATCGCAATTAATCGCAAATTTATCTGTTCAAAATGTACCTTTAAGGGAGATTTGTCAAGTATTTAATACTCTTATCAACATGGGAGTGGACAAATATGCTTGCTTAATACGAATGTATGTATATATTTATTATTGGAAATCAATTAACAACACAAAACAATGAGAAATATTGTCCAGAAACCCTCACAGGTACTGCATTTAGCATAAAAAATATGCTCAAATCATAACATGGCAAACTGCAGCCCAACAGGCAACAACAGCTGTCAGTGTGTCAGTGTGCTGACTTGACTATGACTTGCCCCAAAACTGCATGTGATTATCATAAAGTGGGCATGTCTGTAAAGGGGAGACTCGTGTGTACCCATAGAACCCATTTTCATTCATATATCTTGAGGTCAGAGGTCAAGGGACCCCTTTGAAAATTGCCATGACAGTTTTCCTCGCCAAAAGTTAGTGTAAGTTTATTTTGCCTCTTTTGCGACAAGCTAGTATGACATGGTTGGTACCAATGGATTCATTAGGTATTCTACTCTCATATGATCGCAGTATCCTCACTCTAGATCTCAAACTGACTGCTACAATCGTAAAATTGCAAGTTAATACGTTAAAGAATTAGTGGCTTTAAAACGACTTTGCGTTATCATCGCGTTAACTTTTACAGCCCTACTTTAGACCTTTTTCCTCGTCTCCTTTCTTTACCTTTCCTTTCCTTTCCATCTCCATCTCCTTTTCTTCTTCCTGCCACATCCTTTCCTCTCTCCTCCTGCTTCCTCTTCCTCCCCGAGGCCCCCCTCCCTCTGCTCCACCCCGGGGCCTGTTTGTTTGAATATGCTCCTCAGCACAGCGTGCATATAAATCAAGCCTACCTCATGATGTCATGATCACTGAGGTCACCTCAGATGGAGGCTGGCTGCCTGGGCCTCCTCGCTCTCAAAACAGCATTTTTCACAGTGTGTGTTTGTAGCTATTCAGATTATGGGGGCAGGAACACACCATGTCACAGAGCGCAGTGGGACTCATACAAGCAGTGCAGCAGTTTGTCATTGTAGCAATTTACCTCTGTCTGTCTAGCGCTCAGCCGGTCCACTTAACCCTCCCAACCTCTCTGTAAGTGACACTGAGTGTTTAATCGGCCCCAGAGGATGCTGGGTGGGCCGTGCTGTTAAAAAAAGAAGAAAAAGTATATCTGCAATGCAAGGGAATTCATTTTCCACCGTGCTAAATGCTTGCAACTCCTCCGCTTAAGCTCCACAACTTCTCCCTCGGCGGTGCTTAGCGTCGAGGTGGGCCACTCTCTGCACAACGGGTACACTAGGTACACGCTGCATTTGGTGAACCGTCGCTTTCGAAAACAGAGTTCAGCTTCTCATTGAATTAAATGATCCGATGCTTCACTTGTCTGCGAAACGGCACAGTCTGTCTCGGGGTAAAGTGCTCTGCTGTTTGACACAAATGATATTTAGGGAGTTATGGGTTTAGAAACGGGCGTTTTATTGAACCGCCTACGCAACGTACACTAATTCGGAGCGTCCACTTAACCTATTCAAACGTGCCATTTAGCACCAATTAACATTTAGATGGGGTGATTTATGAATGTCTTGTGTGTGTGTTTTATAATTTTACTTCTCCCTCCTCCTCCCTGCTTCCATTTCTCCCTCTTTCTCTCCGTCCTCCCACGTCTTCTGAGGTCAAACGAGGCTGGCCAGCTCACTTTTCTGCATCTCTCTTTCCTGCTGCCCCCCATCTTTCTCTTTCCTCTACGAGCCCATTGAGACTTGACACAAGGATCGTATATTTGATTAGTGTCCACATGGCCGACGGCGCCACATGTAATCTCAGTGGCTTTATACCTTTAGCCTGTCTAGGAGGAGAGCGTCTAACATTTACACTCATACACAGACAGATAAATATAGTAGGATGCACGTCCTCACAAATGGACGATCACAAACGAAAACAAATCCGCACTAAGTTAAGTGCCTTTCCAGTATTCTATTTTATGTCCCATTTTCTGTCTCAGTTATCCAACTTTAAAATCTAAGTCGGGATCAGTGTATGAATACAGATGCTAATCAGCTGCAGCATCATCCCACCTCTATTGAAAACATTTTGTAAAAGATGCTCAAAGACCGAGAAGACTGAGAGGAAAATGTTGTGTTGCTTGCATTCTTGAGTGGAGTTTCAAGAGATTTGAATATATTACATTTGTTACAACATTTTCAAGTATTTAATATATACATTTGTTACAACATTTTCAACATGCTTTAAAATAAGACATGAAGCGTTACGTCTGAACAGTTGTGTCCGCTGACTGTGTTGCTGACTGACTGCTCATTTCCTTCCTCTCTGTCATTGAGAGGCACAGATAGCATCGGCAGACCAAACAAGCACGCACACACACACACACACACACACACACACACACACACACACACACACACACACACACACAGAAAGAAGCTCAGACATGCAAACAACCCCTCACTCACACACACACACACAGATGAACACACAGGGCGCGATATGTCGAGAGTAGGTGTGAGTTGCGAAGGGATTTCCTCTCAGTAGATGTTTGAGTCCAGATAGCAGCGTGTGTGTGAATGTGTGTGCGTGCGTGTCTGTGTGTGCGTGTGTGTGTAGCTCTCAGGAAACGGTGTCCTGTTCTACATGTTTCACTCTCACTGATTTGATTGCGGAAGAGAGATAATAAACTTAGTTTGGCTACCACTTCCTGGAAATACCCAATAGACTCTACACCAACCCACACATACACCAACTGCTGGAGAGGTTTCTAATTACTTTTTTTTTAAAAGTATAGAACCTCTCTCTCTCTCCCTCTCTCTCTCTCTGTATATATATATTACGGTTGTCAATCGATTAAAATATGTAATCGCGATTAATCACATGTACCTTAAAGGGAGATTTGTCAAGTATTTAATACTCTTATACGCTTTATGATAGTGTATGTATATATTTATTATTGGAAATCAATTAATAACACAAAACAATAAAAAATATTGTCCACAGTCAGTTTTTCCTCGCTAAAATTTAGTGTAAGTGTGGAGCGTTCTTTAGCCTCCTTGGTGACAAGCTAGTATGACATGGTTGGTACCAATTGATTCCTTAGGTTTTCTAGTTTCATATGATGTCGGCATCTTCACTCTAACTATACAAATGAGCCGCCTACAACCTAAAAATTGCAAGTTGTGTTGATGTAATAAAGCAATTAGTGGCATTAAAATGAAACTGCGTTATTATCGTGTTAATTTGACAGCCCTAGTTTTCACATTTTCATGTCGGCTACCGTCTTTCGCCGCCACGCGTGGCACACGGGAAAAGTTTCAGTTGGTTGCAATTACCAACCTCATCGCTAGATCCTGCCAGATCCTGCACACATCCACACATCCTAACCTTGTGCATTATTTCCTGTGGATGCTGTGCTGAACTTGTGCTGACATTTCTACTGTTTGTAGATGCAGTTTACCATACTCTCTGTCCTCTTTTTCTGCTGAACGTCATCCAAGCATCCTCATAGAGCCACTTCTCTAATTATCTTATTATCTTCAATATACTGTATTTTAATGTAACCACATTTTCTCTGTAATTGTAGCTGATATCGTGCTGCAGATGTAGCATTTCTTTTGTAGTTTATTTATGCAGTGCTGTAACATGGATTCCATTACTTCCCAACCCTACACACACACGCACGCACACAAACAAACACACACACGCACACAAACAACATGCCGCAGCCACAATGATGTGATGCTTCCAGTGCAGCCGAACATGAAGTCCAACAGATAGTTCGAGACAGATTTATTTGTTTCATAACTTTTCCATGACAAGACGACAGATCTCGACAATGAAGTGTTTATCTACAAACCGTGGCTCGCGCCGTGTTTGTTTTGTTGTTGTCATGGTGACATCGGACTGCCAAAAGAGAGGAGAAGAAGATGAAAAGGATGGCTAGAAGAGGTGCAGCTTATCCCAAACTGTTGAGTTTCTCTCAGTGTGTGTGGAGGCTTCTTCTTATTGGATCACTGTCCACTACCTTGTTTGCTTGCCATGCGCTCGTCTGTTTCTAATTCACTATCTTGTTTGTAGTTTCTACTTTTGATTTCATGGAAGGTCAAACGCTGTTCAGATATATTAAAGGAATAATATGAGACACTGTCATATAAATATCACAACATAACGATATAATATGTCTTTCGTGCAAGTTGATGGCCAACTGACTATTCAATCTCTCTCTGTTTGACTGGATGTCGTAAACAGTTGTAGTGGTGAGTCTTTCTTGGGAAAGCCTTTGTAGGGCATGGAAAGTAAAATAAAGCATTTTGTGTTTTCAGCAGCAGGAACAGTTCATTTGGAATAGATAAAGCTTGGTAGTGAATGTTAAAAGTGAAAGACAGAGCAGATAATCTACGGACGCTTTCACAAGCGATAGACCGTTTGGCTAGTCCAAATCACTCATGTTAACCTGTGTCCATCTCAACAAATGCCCGCACAGGAAGCCTGCGTTTCGGTCCGCTTTGAAATGGTCCGAGAGCACCTCTCGTATACGGTCCGTTTTTGTCCGCACCAGAATACGATTACTGAGTTCACAACTGCCCAAACAAACCGCACCAGAGTTCGATTAAAACTGACAAAAAGTTGGCTTGTTAAAACACTGTTAAACCAATGATTTACAATTTGATTAAAGCGAGTTTTAAGAGCTACCTTCTGGATTTTTTTTTTTAAAAGGACAATATCACAGATTATTAATCTGTAATCTACATTTTACTTATAGAACAGCAAACATCGATTGTAGCTCGGACATTTAGGATCTCCTCTGCGCCACTACATGGCTCAGGCTGTTCTATACACTTCGTAGCTATACCTACGAAAATGAATTTGTATGTAATCCAAACACCACGTGGAGAGGAGGTCAGGGTCGATGGGTCGGTCAAAAATCACTCGCCCAGGAGAGCTGTGTTTGTGTCCCGTGTGAAACCAGAAGTCAATATTGATCTATTTGTCACGTAACTCCCGTACTTAAGTTACGCCACTTCCGAAGTTATTTTAACCCAAACCACAATATTTTCCTAAACCTAACCAAGTTGTTTCCTGTGAAGACAAAGGTTTATTTTGAAAAGATTGTATGCATATAACCAGCGGAAATCGACACGTGTTGCTGGACATTCGTAGGAAAACTCACGAAAAATGATGAATAACTTTTTAAAGATATCAGACAAACCATCAACCGCATGGGTAGACTAGATTGATCGAGGGAGCAACAACGAATTAAAGTGTAGCGTGTAAAGAAAATGAGGAAGGGAGGGAGATAATCCTTTTTAGCAGAGGGTGGCAGAAGCGTAGTACATGGAGGAATAAGGATGGACAGATGGGAGAAAGGAAAGAGAGATGCATGTAGAGAGAGGTGAGGCGGGGTTGCTTGTAGAAGGATTGACAAAAGTGAACATGGAGTGAAAGATGAGATAGGGTGACAGGAGGAGGGATGGAGAGGTAAAAAGCACAGCTATAAGAGAGGATAAGAAAAAGAGGTGAACAAGGAGAAGCAGGAGAGGAGGAGGAGGAGGAGGACGAGGAGGATCAGAAAGATGAACAGAGAGGTGTGGAAGAAGGGATGAAAAGAAAGGCAGAGGAGTCGAGTCTCCTACTGAGATCTCATTTCCAGCTGTCTGATAATGCTGCTCTTCTTTGGCCCTAATCTCTACATGGAGGAAATGAGAAACACACACACACACACTTGCACACAGAAACAGCCTCTTGAGTATCTGTGCAAATACATACAAGTGTAAACAAAACACATATAGATCTACAGACGACACACTGAGTAGGAGGCACATGTTTGAACATAAAAAACACACAGCTAACACAGAGTCGAGACAGAAACACGGCGATATATATACCAAGATGTATTTTCCCTACACAACCTTTTTCTCTCACACACACACACACGTTTATTCCCTGCTGGGAGCCTATTAGCTTCTCGGTGTCACGGGGTGAGCAGAGGATAATGATTCACAGATCCCTCCGGTGTCTGTCTTTCTTCTTTGTGGAGAGAAGAAAGACAGATCCAGCAACAGACGGACTGACAGACGTAAAGGAAAAGACGAGAGACTGAGAGAGGGACACACAACAGGTGTAGAAGAAGAAAAAATGCAGACATCCATTCTCTTTCTTTCTGTTTCCCCTCAGCGTGCCAACTCTGCCTTTCATCAGCCCCGCTTAATGAACGGCGTGTCAGTTTGATTCATGTCCGGCGGTGACAAATGTGGAGGGCATTTAGTGGGAGAACAGGGGGAATTATGCAGCACTACATTTGAATTGTTTTCAATCTAATGAAACATCTCATTTAAATGACAATAGATGCATTTACTATCTCCCCACTCTCTCTGTCGTGCCGTAATTTATGCAATCTTTATTCCTGCCATCCGGGCTGAAATCAAATGAAAATAGATGTGTGTGTTCTTGTGGGTGCATTTAGCAGGTGTTGCATTGGGAAATGGTGATTATTCGCTTTTCTTCGCTCATCAAAAATGATGTCTGCAAGGAAAATGTCTCCTTCAAAGAAGAATGAATCCTTGCGTCTGTGAGTGCTGGTGATCTGAAGGTATTGGTGTTGATGAGCAGTGTGTGATAGTAATCTGAATGCATTGATTGTGCTGAGAAAGAAGCATTACAGCGCCATCTACTGTCTGGAAACCCTTTTGGCCTCTCCTGCCATGCAGGCAAGGTGCTCTGATAGATGCGCCCTACCTGCTGGGTGGGGTTTGAGCTCCACCTATTCAGGAGATATTGAATGCTCATCCACCGAGAGAGTGTTTCTTGTCATTGAAATATATAAAAACAGAGATATTTTGGTTGTAATTCATTCAATAACTGTGCTTCTGACCCTATCTCTGTCCTCGTCTGCTTTCCCTCAGCTGTAACACTCAGCACAGTAATGGCTATTTGATTGCGGCGGCGTGCTTGCGACCTGAATGAGTAAGGGAACGCGGTTTCCATCTCATGCACTCAAACTGTACATTACCTCATAAACACACGAGCCACTGCGGAGTTTCAGTGTAATTTGGTGTAATTGTCTAAGCTGCAGTGTAATGTTGCATCTGTGTTTTCTTTTACCGACCTGTGAAGCAAAATGGCTAAACACGAGACGTTATAGCCTGACATTGTATCTCACTGCTGTTCAGTATCATTGCCGCCGTAATGGTCGCCTATCGTCTAACTCTGATTTATAGGGAGCTGGGAGTTATTTTTCTACACTCTTGGGGACCTGGGTGAAAGGGTTTTTTGGGAGAAGTAATGTCTTTTTTTATAGCTATCGACTGTGAAAGGGGTAATTTAAGAGTTAGAGTTACATTTAACGTGTTTAAGTTAAAGTTTCTTTGAGGTAACGGGCTGTTCAGCGGACAGTCTCACAGCAATAGTGCACCAATACAATACCCTGCTGTGTGTTGTACGTTTTGGACCAGCGAGCTCGTTGTTGTGTGTTGATGCCGTAGCTTAGATACTGTAATTTGCAGAGCTGGGGTCCTGTTTACTATCAAGATAATGGAGTTGCCATGAGGCTATGCTCTGTTTGTGTTGCTCATAGCGGATTGTTGAGGTTTTGGTGCAGTTTCACAGGGTGTCTGGATTCAGACCCGTGTAGGAGTTCACCGCTGCGGCCCAAGGTTCAATTTCCAACTGCGGATTGTATTTATAAACTGAGATGATCACAGACACATGAGTCATAAAAATGATTGAACACAACATGATATGATACAGTGCAATACAATAAAATCTGACAATCGCTTCCCTCACTGCAGAGCGGGCCACCCAGCCGGGATGAGGTGGGGTTACTCTGCTTTCACTGGAGAGTTTCAGAATCACATCATCTGCATGAAGGGATTGATGGGTTATGATTTAAAGTAGATGACTCATATTCTAGATTGACAGCAATGATTTTGCTGATAACCGGCTCCTTCTGCAGCCTCTCAAGAAGTTGCTGCATTACAGTGCTACCTACAAAACAACATGCTGTCTGCAACTAACGATCATTTTCATAATCGATTAACCTGTCAATTATTTTCTCAATTAATCGGTTAATCGTTAAGTATATAAAACATTAGAAAACCGAATAATGCCCATCACAATATCCCACAGCACTGTTGGGCCTCAGAGCGCCATCTAGTGGGTCGCGGAGGTACTACCAAATGGTTACATTGAATTATAAAATTTTGAATTTTATGGTAATTTAATGTTTATTTTATGGAAAGGTAAAGTTACATCTCCTCTCTTTTACATTTCTCGAGCTTCTGGCTCCGCGAGTACTTCATTCAGAGCAGCTGTCAATCATGACCCCCTTTTTATAGCATCAAATAACTAATTAAAACCAAACTTGTCCGAAAATTTAACTTTTGAACATACATCAGCGTGATACGAACTACCGAAACAGACAGAAACCATCTTTGGGAAAAATTAATTTTCTGCGTACTTTGACTTTTTAGTCCGGCCCATGTCCCATCCACTAACATGGAGGGTTATCAATACTGCAGCCAGCCACCAGGGGGCGATCAATATGTTTTGGCTTCACTTTTGAGGAGCTGTTTTGTCGTCCATCTTTATATACAGTTTATGGTAGAGACAAACGTGTTTTGCCACTGTTAGCTAGCTAACGTACGTTCCCTCGGATGCAGGGACACAAAATGGATCTGTTTTTGAAAAGAAAAAGTGATGTTGGAGAAAAGCGTGCTCAAGTTAAAACTCTAAAGTGTGTAGTGAGGAAATTTAACAATCACAAGTGGACCTTAAGTTACAAAAGGTTGAGAACTCGTGTCCTAGAGCACAATATGACTTCTTCAAATGTCTTGTTTTGTCCGACCAATAATAACCAAAAAAACAAACATATTCAATTAACTAAAATGTAAGACCAAGATAAGCAGCAAATTCTTGGAACCATCAGATATTTGGCATTTATTGCTTCAATAATTAATCAATTATGACGTTTCTGTTGATCGACTAATCGCTGCGGCTCTGATGCTGTCCTCTTTACTCGAAAAAAATGTGTGTCACACTGAAAACCTTTTATCAGAGCACCTTGCAGGATCCACACACTGTACATCTTCAGAACGGGAGGCCCCATAAGCCTCCACATCATGCACACACCCGCAGCACCACCCGATATCTCATAGATAATAATATAGAATAATATAATTTAAACATATAATTTACACGCATAAAATAAAATCTACTTCTAGTTTCCTTTCTGTTTCTGTGTCCCTTTGGAGTGGTTGTAATGCGGTTGTCAGCCATTTTGTTGAGGTAACGACATAAAGTAGTGAAATTAGCTCGGCCTTGTAAAGACTGGTGTAGCTTTATCCTGGAAAACATTAACAGTCTGGGGCAATTACCTCTCAATGGCTGCCTGCTGCACAGTGTGTGGGTGTGAAAGAATGTGTCTCTATGTGTGTGTGTTTGTGTGGCACAGAGAGCAACAATGAGGATGGTGTATGTGTTGTTGCTCGTACGTCACGTTTTGAGTGTGTGCAAACTTTGCCCCATCTGCATGCTAGTGTGTGTGTGTTAGAAAGAGAAGGAGCATTTTGTACACCACCATGTGATAGCAATATGTGCTGATTGTGCTCTCCCTGCGCTCTGCCCTCCCGATGCCTCCACCCCAGGTTATTTCTCTAAAACACACACATACACACACGTCACACTCTAAACTCACCTCCCACCCTTTTACTACGTCCTTGACCTTTTTTCTTTTTTCTTCTTTCATTGTTATATTTCCCTTTCTTCCTTTGTTTTGCCCTATTGTGTTCTTCATCCCCATAAGCTTCTCTTGTTCCAAACACTCTTATCTCACTTCTTTTATTCTATTAGTCTCATCATCTTCATTCTTTCACCTTGGTTTCTTTAACACCCTCTTTTCGTCATTGTTTGTTGGTTCTGCATTTATTTCCTAGTAGGGATGTCACAATAACAGAAATTTAGTAGTCGTTTCCAATACCAGTGAAATTCCACGATTCTCAATACCAATTTGATACCACAGTAAAAAACAATAAATTCCATGTACTTCAACAAACAAACGTATCCGCAACGGTTTGTGTGATATCTTAGAAAAAAGTTCTTTCTCCTTTTTTGTTTGTTTTCCTACGAATGTCGAGCAAAACGTCTCAATTTCCACTCGTTAAATGCGTCTTTTCAAAATAAACTTCCATCTTCACAGGAAACAACTTCCTTCAGTTTAGGCGAGAAAACAACTTATTTAGGGTTAGGAAAAGACCATGGTTTGGCTTAAAAATAACTCCAGAAATGGCGTAACTTGCGTTGACTTCTGGATTCACACGGGACACGAACACCGGTTTCCCTACGTGGCGTTCGGTGCTCTTTATACTTTCTTGTTCACGATTATGTGAATTACACAGGAATTGATTTCTCGGGATATATTTTAATCACAGTGCATTTACTTTTTGTAGATATAGCTATGTATGGTGTATGACAACAGCCTGAATACACACAAACCTTCAATATATACCGTTTGTCTACTGTTTGTAATGCAGCATTATTAGTGAAAAAATAGGGTGTGTCCCCTGGACGCGTCGATACTGAGTTTGATGCATCCTTAACACGTTTTGTATCGGGACGCTGTTAATCTTGAGCCCTGACGGTACCTACGGTACTGTAGAAAAACGAGTACCATCACGTTTTCAGTATTTTGGCATCGACTTGGTACCAAAGTAACTGTTCTCGTTGCATCCCTATTTCCTACCCTTCAATGTTTCCTATTTCCGGCGCTCTACTCTGTCTTAGGTCTCTCCATCCTCCATCTTTGCCATTCATCCGAAAGTTCTTCTTCTGTTCCCTCCTCTCTTCTTCTCTGTCCTTCCATTCACTCCTCCTCTCCTCAACCTTCATTCCTGCCATTGCTGTCCTTTCCCTTCTTCATCCATCTCCTCTCCTACTCCACCCCTTCCTCCTCCCTCCACCCCCTTCCCCGGCCCACGCCCCCCTCTCCATTAGCAGATTAGATTTAGTCCCATAATGCCGCAGGGCACCATGATTTTACCGGCTCTCATTACTCCTAAATCATCTTTTCCTTCTCTCTCCCTCTTTTTCTCTCTCCCTCTTTCTCTCTCCCTCATCTCCCAAACTATAATATGCAAACACACACTTCTACACACACATGCTCACACACACACGCCATATGCCGTATGCCAGGGCCTGCGCAGCGTAACACCCCTAAATTAGTAGCAGCGCTGGTGATTTGTGATGCAGTGTGATTGGGTGGGAGGGGTGAATTTGGTTCAATTTCTGTCTGTCCGCATCCGTCCTATATTCCCCCGGGGCATGAATGATTCTCATATCACAACGTTTGACTACATCCGCTCCCGTGCTGTTATACGAGGTGTTTTTGGAGCAGAATGAAGGAATGGTGTGATACGATTTTTGAAGAACAGGTTGTTTCTTTTTTTTTTTAGTCGTGTGCAGTAACTGATTGGAGAGAAAGAGACAGATGGTGAAAAGACAGACAGGCAGAGATGGAGAGAAAAAAAAAAGAAAAAGAGTGGGTTGTATTTATGCATGCGTGTGAGCGAGCGGGCAGCCATTAGTTCAGAGCGTTCATCATTCCCGTTGTGTCAGCGTCTTATCGTTTATTATGGCAGCGGGTGAGTTAGCTGTACTTTTACCCTCTGTGACAAAACTGCTGATAACCGCGTCCATTTTAATCACGCCACGACAGCTTCAAGCACATTTACAACATTCATCTCACATGCTGCGCTGAATGTACCATATATTAAATACCATGATGTACCAGGATAATGCACAGCCTCTTAGCATTTGAGGCTTTTGCTTTATGAACCAGGACGGCCCCTCAGATATGGAAGACGGAACCTGCCAAAATAAAAAATAAATGAATAAATAAATGCCATTAAAAGTAGCAAAAATACTATTAAAGTAAATATAGTCATTAATTAATTGATAAAATGTGACATAAATTTATATTTCTGTTTTAAGTATATATTTTTTTATTTGTCTACCATGGTATTAATTCACTTATTTGTTTACTCTTCTGTTTAATTGCCACTTCTATATATTTATGTATTTATATATTAATATGTGCGTATCCAGATGTATTCATTTATTTTTGCGTATTTAGATTTATTTATTTTTGCATTTATTTTTGCATTTATTCATTTCTCTTTTAA